>JAVQKC010158788.1:0-58786 GCA_036025475.1 Philypnodon macrostomus
ATATTTTATGTCTGGGACTACGGATGGAAATTAGCACTGTGCTAAATCCGGCATATTTACGTCAAGTTGTGTGATTCTATACAATTGTACGTTCATTAATGTGCACTGTCCCATCCAAATGAATGAATGAATGAATAAATAACCTACACAGCGTACTAGAACCCAGAACCATTTCTACCATACATTATACATACATTATAGTCTTACCGTTTCTGAGAGCTTGCTTTTATCTTTGTTGATGTTAGCAACATTTAGTCCGTCCACGACCACATCAAAAGCAGGCCTTCTGTTCACGAATGCTTTAAACCTCTCCAGCTCCTGAAAAGCCGTGAACACAGACAAAGACATAATGTAGTTGATCTTAAAGGCAAATAGGCTGTAACAAAGAACTAACTGCATACACTATTGTGATAGCTTTTATTGATAATACATCTACTTGGCCTTTGATTTGCAACGGATAAAGCACCAGCTACCAATGTTCTTGCTACTCTGATCAATGTTCAGAATGTAAGCTGACCTTAAACCACACTAGAAAAAAAGTCACAACTTCCTTTGTACAAGCTTTGAGACATTACTATAGATTCTGCGAACATCTATTTTCTGAAAAGAGGAACAGCTTTGCACCATAATAGGAGGCATACTAGTTTGGAGTTCATAATAGTCGTCTGGTACAGAGGAACTGTTGGCGCCTTCACTTTTAGAGCACAGTGATATGGAAATAGGCTCTTGTGAATTCCCCTGAACTGAACTGTGCACACAATGTAAAAAAAAAACAACCTTGCAATATTGATCCATGATGGTTTCATAGAATGTGATTGTAATTAAAGTGTTTATTCCTTGATATTTCTATAGCTAAAATCAATGCTACAAACGTGCATTTGTCAGGCAGGAAAGAAAGTAAAGTTATTGAGCACATGTAAAGTTGTGGGGATGGTGATCAAAATGTGGTACGAGCACAATTCCTGGTAGAGAATAATTTAGTCTAGGTTTAATTCTTGATATAGTTTTGAACCAGTATTTTGTTTATTCCTGCTCTGATAGCAAGCCTGTTTTATGAGATGCAGACCAATACTTAGTCCTGCTTTCTGGTTGCACAGTTGAGTTGAGTCCTGGTATAGATATTCTAATTTTAAGGCTGGTTTAGATTTCTTGTTAGGGTAATCCCTGTCCAAAAAATGTACTTGGGAGATATTAATATTTTCTGATCTAAAATGTAAGATACAGTACCTAAATACATAGAGTAGTAAATAAAGACATGAGCAGCTGGAAAGAGAGCAAGAAAGGAGAGCCGAGACAGACGGAGAGAAAATCCAGTATAATTATCCAGGGACTTTCCAGAGCCGATACGTGAAACCAGCTCATTGTGCCTCTGTGGATAATATGACTGCTTAAAACACACACACTGTTACAGACATGCATATATACGATGATGGTGCCATTTATGCACTATTATACACAAAAGAATGACAGCATTTTGAAAACCTCGCCATGGGCATAACTGCTGACCCAAATTACGTACTACAGGCTGCATGATACGTATTATATTAAGTAAGGTTTGAATGGAGTTGTATTTTATGCCGTAAAAGGGCCCTTGTGTGATAGGTTCTTGAAGCATAGCCTGAAATTCAAACTGATGATTTTCCCAACACTGTGCAAATGTAAGTTTAAATAGATGGCCTTCAGAATGGGTGAATGTATGCGTTTTATCACAAAATGAAAAATAAATTGTATATTTTTTGGTGTGGCACTATATCGCTGTATACCGTCTGGATTCAGGATATATACAGTATCTAGATAACTTAAGCTTTGGTTTAGTGACTTCACCGGGTTTAGCTCCACAAACCTGAACTCAACAACAGTGAGTCTGTCTGGGTTTACCATGAAGAGACAGAAAGATGTGAGCATCTGATAAAATGGTAGGAGAACACCCCCTGCCCTTCAAAAATGAATATAAGTGGACAAAATAAACTAAATTATTTTTGAAAAGCAAGTCAGCATATCACAGCTTTAACATTAAGATGGAGTCAGTCTTCCAGTGAGTGTTATCTGATGAAGAACACATCTTTGCTTTATCTAAAAATAACTAACCTTACAACGGAAATTATGCGTGACCATCCTGTTCAGCCTCCTTTATATCTTTTTGCTCAGCAGGAGGTAGTTGTGGTCTGGATTCACATGATTCACATGATTCACATGTTAGAAATCCTCTTTGTTGAACTAACTAAACGCCCCTGATGACTGAGGACAAAGGCATAAGTAAGACGAATCAAACCTAGAAGTGGTAAAACAAACAGAAAAGTATGCCCTAATTGATGGTCTATTCAACATTAACTCCTGGAACACGTTTGGAAGCTGAACATATTGCCTGTAAGCATGAATGAAATAGATGACAAGCGTCTATTGGTGCATGAAAGCATTTTGAATTGTCGTCCGGTAAAACTTTGCATGGTTTAAACGTGCCCCATTTCACAGTCTTTAGAATCACTTACGTATGTGTTTTTGCTCGAAAGCAAACAACAAAAAACTGCCTAAAGTATTCCTTTTATCCAAGAAACAAAAATAGACTAATCTCTAAATACCAGTGTGATTGGAAGAAATCATTTTTAAACCAGACGACTCATTGTGCCTGAAGCAAAGTTCATCAAAGGGGAGACTATTCATCTATTTTCTCATTCATCTTAATTATAGAGGAAGCAGCTGCCTGACTCTGATTAAATGCTATAATGAATCTTGAAGTGTTAATATAGAAAGAGTTCTCAGTGTTTAGACAATACCAATAATCATTTCTACATAATTAATTCTGGTGTGTAAAATAAACGCAGTCTATGAACAAACCTCTGGGGTCGTCTTGTTGAAAACATCTTGTCCCTGGATGACATTGACCAGGACTTTATCTTTAAGCTGTTGGTATTCCTCTGGTGTAAGCTGGATGGACTCAAGTGCAGTCCCACAACATCTGCACACACCCCTAATAATGAAAAGAAACATTGTAAGTTATATGTGCATAGAATATAATCTTGATATTGTCTGAATATAGTTACTTTGGGGAGACAGTTGTCAATCTTCCTCCCCACTTCTGGTCAGGAAGACTGGTAAAAAAAAGAATATATTAGAATAAAAATGGGTAAATATTGCAAATTGTACCACATTTTAGAGATGCACCAATCCGGCTTTTTCAGTGCGATACCGATCCCAATATGTGAGCTTTGAGGATTGACCAATATCCACCGATACTATGCAAAAAAAGGCAATCTTTCTTTGTATTATCAGAAACATAAAATACAATAAAACCTGACAACCTGATGACTCTCAAAATGTCTAACTTTTGTAATTTGTTAATTACTATGTTATTTGCCACATTGTTTATTGGCTCTATATAATATATCAAGCTGATGGGCCTGGATCAGCACCAATATCTGATTCAGTATCGGTGCATCCCTACCACTTTTACACAGGCCTATGTTTTCTATACAGTACACTATACATGTATATAGTATTAAACTTTTTATGCACCTTGATTACCTACCTCTCAAACCAAGTCTTGATGGTTTCTGCTAGCTTCTTCTGGGGATAGATTTGATTCTCCCTCATGTGCTGCAGAATACCCAGCAGCCTTTGCTCATGCTCGGACTGAAGCATCATGTTGTTCTCATTCCCTTTTGATCCAGTGAACAGTGCTTCCCAGGTTTCTGGGTGTGGGCTCAGTCCCCGTTCTATTAATTCATCATAAAGTGCCCAGGCGGTGGTCAAGTCATTGTGTTGAACTGCTGCTGAGATAATGTCACCATAGTTACGAGGAGATGGAGTAAAAACCTGTTGGCATGTAAAACATTTGTTGGGTAATATGTTTTAGGCTAATCCTCCAGCTAGGTAGATCCTAACCAAATCCTGGTTCAACACTGAGAAGGGGCAGGGGTGGGCAAACTGCAGCCCGGGGGCCACATGCGGCCCTTTGGGCTTTTTAATCCAGCCCGCCAAGCATTTTCTCTCTCCCAGTTTACGTTGTTATAACCTGCAGTAACCCGTTAACTTCAGATCGACATATGTTTTAATTGAGGACCGATCGAAGGCTGTATGTCTCATTTGTCAGAAATGGTTGCAGTTTACAAAGAATACGATATCAGCCGGCCCACTTGGCACATTTTAAACCCCATGTGGCCTTTGAGTCAAAATGTTTGCCCACCCCTGGTCTAAAAATTGCCCCTGCGGTAGCACTGCGGTCACCAACTGCTCCTGACATGTTGCCCCAGCATCATTGAGGGAGGGGTCAAATGCATTTGTCTGTTCTGTCTTTCATATCCACAGTTTGTTACATGTATGTTAACATATCTGTGAGTTATTTTACAATTATTTGTATTCACCTTTTTCATTTCTTGCAGGAGAACCAGGGCTTCCCTCCACCTCTTTGTGCGGCTGAAAAACTTAATGAAGAGGCTAGAGGCTCCGGTGTCCAGAGAGGGGAAAGTGGCCCTCATAATGTCATAGACGTCAAACACCTCATCATCATGGCAACCCATCACACACAGCGTCAGATACCTCAGCATCAGTTCATAGGACAGTGTGCCCGTTTCAGTGACAACAAAGGTCAACAGAGACCTACACAGAAAGATTGGATATACATGATTTAATATTGTGCAATACTAATATGACTGGAAAATATTCAAATAAGCTGGGCCAAAAGTACGTTAATGAGTATGTATAAAAACTCACTTGGCGATATCCACATCTGCTCTGGATTTGAACAGCCCACACATTATATGGACATCAAAACGCTGGATGTTCCCCATGGACTCTTTCAACTCCCTCCATTCTGATACAGACAATGGCCGGTCAGGAAGCTTCACCTTCTCTGTCAAAAGTCAGAGAGAACATTTTTAATAAATAGTTTTGTCTTATCTTCACAACTTGTCACAACTACCTTTCTCTGTGGGATCATCCAGAGATATCTGCTCCAGCCCAGAAACAAGAGCTGCTTTCCTCTTGAGTATTTCTGCAGTTTTCTTCGCAGTCCCAGCAGCAAACACAGATTTGGAAGACGACCGATTGAGAGAAGAGTCCCTCCAATGTCTTTCTTCTAACCCCCCTCCCCACAAGTCCTTAATCCTACCATTCTTATAACCTCTTTGTTTCTCTGTCGGTTTACTGTGGCTCTTATCTAGCACTCTGTCTACTGGGAAAGTATTTTTTGAGCTTGAACAGCGTGCAGCAGGATACAATTTGGACAACACATACTTATCCTTGTTGATAACGCACAAACTGCCATTGTATAACACAAGGTTTAAGTGTTTCAAGCTAGTTCTGAATGTGCATATCAAACTTGACCCCATGACAGCATACACAAAAACCTCAATTGTATTTATTTGTGAAAATTATGAATAAATGAGAAATAATCTAAACTAAATTAGGTACACAACCAAATTGTGTTATACTATTTATTAATAGTGGAGGCATTGGTGCAGATGTCTCTTGTAGGGTGTGCTGTTTACGATCGTATGGGTCACCCTGTGTAATTTTTATGTGTTTTTTGTGTGTTGTCCTCTGGACTCGGAGTCTGTAATAAAAAGTTTCTATAAATGAGTTAAAAAAAATCAGTAAGGGAAGGTTTTCAACACGATCGGTGTAAACAACCTTTATCAGATTACATTCAACAGCCTTTAAGAAATAGCCTAAAATGTGTCCTTACATTTTTACTGAAGTGTAGCATTGGAGGCATGTTTTTAGTCGCGCATCTTGACGTCATCGATATTCTTCTTCGTTAATTAATGGCGGGTCGCAACCAACGTTTTAGTAGCATGTCGCCACCTACTGTACCGGAGTATGTATACTCAAGCATTTGGTTTCGCTTTACAACAAATAAGGATGTAAATATGAAAAATACACGCCAATATTTGATTAGCAGTCTTGTTCTTGTTAAAAACTGTTTCGCATTTACAAACATGTACTAGCTATCATAAATGTACATAGTGTTTATAATATTCTGTTGCATTGTGCTTTTATGTTGAAGGACAAAGCGAAAACATCACACTTCCGGTTCCGTTAAATCGGCGGTGTCCTTTTCCGTAGCTTAACTTAGCTCAAATAAATAGTATTTTTACTGTAGTTTTAAATCGAGCCACCATGGAAACTGAGAAAAAGCCTCATTGGTCCGACATATTAAAAAGAAGACTGGAAAACGCGCCTAAAGGTGAGAGATTTTCTCCCTAAAGTCTAACTTTAAAGAATCTGTCAACATTGTGCAGACTTGACATTTACAATTTCACTTATTATCGTGCTGTTTATTTTGCGTGTGTGTTTAACAGAAGATCGAAGCGAAGAGGAAAAGAAAGCTGAAGAAACGGAACTATTTACCAAGTATTACACAGAGTGGAAGGGAGGAGGCGTCAAAGACATGTCATACAAAAAGATTCCACGATTTTACTACAGAGTAATTATAACCGGTCTTGTGTGGCGTTTTGTGGCGTTAATATGTGTGTATTAATGTGTTTATTATTGCTACAGCTTCCCGGCGATGATGAAACACTCCTCCAAAAGCTGAGAGAGGAATCTAGGGCTGTATTTCTGCAAAGGAAGAGCCGAGAACTGCTAGATAATGAAGAGCTCCAGGTTAAACACAGTGGTAACTAATCATCTGAATTCAATGCTGTGATTGAATTACCTTATTCACCTTGTCTTCCTGTAGAATCTGTGGTTTCTTCTCGATAAGCATCAGGTCCCTCCAATGACAGGAGAGGAAGCTATGATCAATTATGAAGCCTATACACAAGTGGGCATGAAAGCTGGGCCCAAGTGCAAGTAAGGACGACAGCAGATTCAAATAAAAGACTAAATGCGTTTTAATAATCTCTCTCTTATATTTCAGAAAGTTTTTCACTGCCCGGGTTTACGCCAAGCTGCTGCACAGTGACCCGTATGGTAGAATCTCCATCATGCAGTTCTTTAACTATGTCATGAGGAAAGGTCTGGTGTCCAATTTATTCTCTCCATTTCCTCTACAGATTCTTTTATTGAAGTGCATTTTGTAATTCTATTTCCAGTATGGCTGCATCAGACCCGCATAGGCTTGAGTCTATATGATGTTGCAGGGCAGGGTTACCTCAGAGAGTCGGTAAGCATCTCTTTTCAAAATTGTAACCGTAAACACTTATTTTTAGTTAAATTGATGTGACAAATTATTTTATTACTAGGATCTGGAGAACTACATATTGGAGCTGATCCCCACTCTGCCTCAGCTTGACGGACTGGAAAAGTCCTTTTACTCTTTCTATGTATGCACTGCTGTTAGAAAGTTCTTTTTCTTTCTTGACCCTCTGCGGACAGGTGAACAGTAGTAAAAACACATGCAACAAATAGGTCTTTAGCATATTTTTATGGGCTGCTTTCATTACATATTGTCTGTGCTTTTATCCAGGAAAGATAAAAATTCAGGACATCTTGGCCTGTAGCTTTTTGGATGACTTGTTGGAGGTGCATATTTGTTAGTTGCGTACATACAGTATTGCCATATTGATCATCTAGTTTGTTATTATTGTTTGCCTTCTCTTATTATTATAGTTGAGAGATGAAGAATTGTCTAAAGAGAGTCAGGAGTCAAACTGGTTTTCCGCCCCATCTGCTCTTAGAGTCTATGGTAAAGAAATTAAATGTTATGCAATTTATAGCATGTTGAATAATTTACAGCGTTATTAACATTATGTCTCGAAAGGTCAGTATCTTAACCTGGATAAGGACCACAATGGTATGTTGAGCAAAGAAGAGCTCTCGCGTTATGGGACAGCCACTCTCACGTCAGTGTTTCTTGACAGAGTGTTTCAGGAGTGTCTCACATACGATGGAGAAATGGTATGACTGTAGCCATAGTCTTTTAATTCTTTATATCGTTAGATTAAATTAAGTTGGATTATGTATTATAAAGTAATTAATGGTGGTAGAATCTGGCACTAATAATTTCTTCTGTTGCTCTACAGGACTATAAGACATATTTAGACTTTGTATTGGCCTTGGAAAACAGAAAGGAACCAGCTGCGTTACAATACATTTTTAAACTTTTGGACATGGAGAACCAAGGATATCTAAATGTCTTCTCCTTCAACTATTTCTTTCGGGTATGAGACAAACATTAAAAGCTTTATACATTTATGCACAGAAATGGTTTAACCCAAATCTTATTCTTCAGGCCATTCAAGAGCAGATGAAAATTCATGGTCAAGAGCCTGTGTCCTTTCAAGATGTCAAGGTAAACTTGTCGCATGATATGACGATATCTTTTGAAAAACAGTAACACCTGCAATTATCATGTTTCAGGATGAGATCTATGACATGGTGAAGCCCAAAGATCCCTACAAAATCACCCTGCAGGACCTAGTCAACTGTTGCCAGGGAGACACTGTTGTGAGCATACTGATAGATCTCAACGGCTTTTGGACGTATGAAAACAGAGAGGTCCTTGTTGCTAATGACAACAATAGCAGCAACACTGGTGAAATGGATGACACCTGAAGTATACGATAGTTTTAATTTTTCATTCATCATCATTCCTAATATTTATTTACCTTTTTTGTTGTTTACTCTTCTATTGCCTTTACCAAGCACAAACAAAATATGTAAAAGTTTTATTGAGACACAAAATAAATATGTACTATATACAAAAGATGTCAAATAAAATGATGACTGTATGTCTAGTGTTAAGATAAAACCAGAGTCCTTCACATTTCCTTGATTGAAAGCATTTACAAGACACTAGTAAATGATAAAGATCCATGCAATTGTATTTCAGTATTTCATCTGCTACATTGTTCCCATCAAACATCCCTTTTCTCCCTTAGGTGTAAATAAAAATAGAAAAATGGTTCACAAAAGCATTACACCATTTCTTCATACAATGGTGAAATGTATTAAAAAACTAAAGATTCTTTAATAAAAAACTAAATGGACAGATTTTTTGGCAAATCGCGAGGCTATGGTTTCTCTTCCATCAGGTAAAGTAAATGTGTGCTTTACTTTCACTGATCGACGCCTGTTACCATGCTACATTCTCACATCAGTGGATAATAACTATGCACTAATAGGCTTACAACAACTCACTGTACACGTAGCAAGGACACTTAAAGGATGAGTGCCATTGTGATAATGTATTTGCACATTTTAATGCAGACAACTATAGTACTGTCATTTAAATTTGGCATGTCTCGCTCATAAATGCAGCTGTTTTTACATCTACCTAAAATTTACATTGAAACTAAAAAATATATCAAGACCAAATTTTGTCCTGATTGGCCTACAGAAAATATATTTGCGTCTTGCACAAAAGAGGCAATGCTACTGGGTAAGATTTTGCAAAATTAATGAATCTTAAATGACCATAAATTGTAGAAATATTACGACATTAATACAACTAAACTACGTATACTTTACCCCAGAGGTTTTAATCACCATGGTTACTGGTTTTGTCTTCCGTTTCAGGAGAGTGCTCACGTTCGTTGTCAAAGTTAATGTTTACAAAGGATGACTCTGGCTGTTGCAAAGTGGTGGCATTGTTTTGCTGTCTGCTCTGGTTAAACTGTTTCTCTGCTTCCTCTGCAAGATGATTCTCCTCCTCTTCCTCCTCCTCCTGCAGATGCAAGTCCATTCAATATTGCATATGTTCACCAGGCGTTAAAAAAAGCCATGTTTATTCTTCTTACCTCTTTCTTTATACGGTAGTACTCATCAATGGCATACTGGTATTTGGGAGTAGTGATGCCAAACAGAGAAGCCAGTTTTTCACCCATGTAATCACACACTGCATTTGGAGGACACACAAGTTCATTTTTCTCAAAGGATCGGCAAAGTCAAGTAAAAACTAGGGATGCACCGATATTTCAATGATCAATTTGGCCGATACCGATTATGATATTTTGTAAAGATGTTATAATGGGCTATGTTTTTTTGAAACTTAAGAAATCTACAAATGCATAACTGATTTAAATGTATTTGTTAAATCATAAATATTATTTTCTATTTATTATTAGTTACTCTAAAGTTAGACCTCTCCAGTGATCTTTTCTTTCGCTGGCTGTTTCTGACCCTAAATGTTAGAAATTATCCTTTAAGAACAACATATTAACATCAGTCATCTCTACAGGCCGATATCGATGTTGAGCCGATATATCTGTACATCGTTAAAAAAAAAAATATTTGTTTGTAATAATTTACCTGAGACTGTGGAAGTTGCCATTCTCCACATTTGAAACCAGACATACGGACCCCAGGTCATATTGGACTGAAACGGATGACACTTAGCAAACGCGGATGGAAGAAAATGTGAAAGTATTTTTCATTTTGACCTACTGTGTCAACGGGCAGGACTTCTTTCTGAACAGGCTCGACTTCTTCTTCTTCATCAGTGCTGTATTCCTCCATGGTCTCTCCACTGGCAAAGAAGATAGTCCTACGAGGAACCTTTACCTTCTTTTGGCTCATATCTTCCATTTCCAAACATGTTGGACCTCCCACGCCCTACAACAATATACAGTATGCCTTTGATGCCACCAGAGCAAGTCTTGGGTACAGTTATACATTAATAAAGAAGCTGAGCTCAGCAAAGCAGCTTTATGAAAAACAATAAAGCAAAGAGTCATGAAAACATAGTTAGCATTCATTAGAAAAGGACATTTTACACTATTTAAAACAAACTTTAATTAGGCGTATCAAAATATCTGCTTGTGCTAACTTGAGTAACCAGTTAGCTATATTGCTAAGGAAGTGAAATGTTTTAAAAGTTGTTCAATTTCATACTCACTAAGAACAAAGCGTAAAACATATTGCTTTGACTTACCTTATCCGTTTCCATAGTTTGGCCCAAAGAGACGTTTACATTAGTCAAAAAAAGAGACAATTGTGCCATGTCGGTCACTACTGCATTACGCTAACGCTAACGTTACTGGCCTTTAAACTTCCGTTTTAAAAACACGTATTTCCTTGATTTTTTTCACAATACATCTCATGTTTTTTTATAAGGGTTATACTTTAATTCACCTATATACACGCTTGCACTGTGGCGAAAACACATTTTCTTTTGTAGATGTTCGCGTTCAGTGCAGCGCATTGAATTGACTCTACTTTTACATTGAAACTCAAACCGGATTTCACCCACACTCGCATACGGTAACTCGGCAGTGCCACAGAGATAGCCTCGCTGCCTGTTTTGGTCCAGCTGAGTCGGCCCAAAATGACAGCGAAGAAGTCTGGCTCACGACTGGAGACCGAGATCGAGCGGTGTCGTTCAGAGGCCCAATGGGACAAAATCCCGGAGTTAGTGAGGCAGCTTTCTGCCAAACTAATCTCAAACGGTAAGAAATGCACGGGCTTGTGTTCATTCAGCGCCTATGGCCTTCATCTCTGTACGGGTCCTCCATACTTCCTGACAGCACAGCCGATACTGCCAGCGCTGTCCAGTAGACATAACTCTATCCCATCGAAAGACTTTTTACAAAAATGTGCTATTTATTAAACATAACACGTTTTGTGATGCGTACATGTTGCGAATATCTGCTTGGCTGATGCTGTTTTCGTTCAAGGAGCAAAGGTATAAACACTGCTGGAGCTGCTACTGAAAATAAATCATATAGGTTCATTATCAATAACATTGTATTACTGTGTACAATTGTTGCTGTGACTGGTGGCTTCCTTCATGCTTTATACCTGGTGGATTAATGTTATGTAATAATTCTTTATGTTTGATTGTTTACATTTTGAATATAGGCTAAAATGTTACCGTTGGCTATATGTTTTTCATTTCTGTGAAAGGGATTTACTGTACTTTAGCACATTTTGTGTTTGAGTTCTGGCCTCCAACTGAAGCGGTTTTAATAACAGGATTTGTGGTAATTTTACTCACTCAACCCTGACCTCATACTGGTTAATGCTGCTTGGTATGTGGTTCTTTGGATTCTTCTCAAACTTTACTATTAATAATATTACTTTACAACTGGTCAACCTATTTCTAGTTCTGCTTGGTAAAATTGTCATAATAGTCAAGTGCTACTTATTTTCCTTTGCATAGATGACCTTGGGGAGCTGCTGTTGGCAGAGTGTAAGCTGCAGATGTATTTGAAGGAGAATCCCATCAAACAGGGAGCCAGTCCTAGAGGCCCACGACCAAAACTAGTAGAAGTCAGAAAACACCTCACAGCTGCTTTGGACAGAGGAAATCTAAAGGCTGACTACATACAGGAGACTAGTCTGCTGATGGCTAAACTTTGTTATGTGGAAGGAGAATACAAAGATGCATTAGGTAGGTCCTCCTGTTTTACCTCATAAATCTGGTTGGTCCATTTCAATGTCTGAAGTGTGATATATTTCTAAATCATTTTTCAGCATACTACAACAAAGTGAATCTAGATGACCTGCAGTTGGTGGGGGCCCCAGTATATAGGCTCTCCATGATAGCAGAGGCCTATGCCACCAAAGGTAAACAAACATGGGAGTAAAGAGAGTCATTTTGTAGGTGGTCTTTTTAATAGAATGTCTTATATGTGGTACAGTAATAGTAATTTCTCTGCCATATTCATTGTCCTAACATTTTATATTATTAATCAATATTGTGACTGTAGATTTCTGCAGTTTGGCAATGCATCCACATGGTGGTAGTACAGTGATATTCTTATCTTTTAGTGAGAGCATACACATTTACTAACAACCTATACATTGATTTCAGTTGAAATGACTGTATTTTTATATTAACTATGCTTTAAAATTTCATTTCCCAACATAGGCTTGTGTCTTGAAAAGGTCCCAGCATCCTCTCCATCTCTGGCTAATAGGAACACAGGGTCTCCTTCATCTAATAGGGTAACAGAGAGAGACCAGGAAATCATCACTTGCTATGAGAAGTCAGGAGATATCGCCCTTCTTTATCTGCAAGAGGCCGAGAAGGTAGTCTTTTGGTGGATACTTTCATTTAGGCCTCTAGTATGGGAGTCTATTTTTATGAACACTCTCCAACTTTCTTGTTAGCTCAAAAACTATGCCATCTGTGGGTGGTATTACAAATAGTCTACAATCTGCCGAACACAGTAGCGCTCCTTTCAGCCAACTGGCAAAAGACATCACATACAAAAATGTGCGACTTCTGTTCTTTTTGAATCTATGTTTTTTTTTTGTTTTTTTTTACAGGCTTTGTCAGCGGGGATGCAGAACCGCAGCCCAAAACCCGGTCCAGCAGCTCAAGATCAGGAGTTGGGTTATTTTTTGGAGACGGGCCTGCAGAGAGCCCACGTTATTCACTTCAAAAATGGGTGAGTGCCAGTTATATGTAATTAGACTAGTGGTTGAAAATAACATGTCCAAAAACAGTCAACAAGGTTAGTTTTCAGACATAGAAATCCCCAAACTCACAGTTACAAAAGCTGCTGACTGAAGATAAAAGCAAAGGTGTGCAGAGCTAGAAACATACACATTGCAGTTGCTCTTTTGTAAGTATAATAGTGATGGTTACAATTGTTTAAGCTTAATGCCAGATGGTACGGTTGTGATTTAGGAATTTATTGTCTATGTGTATTTTTACAATAAAAGTTGATTTATCTAATTTGTTTTTTTCTGTATAAAGTAACCTGACACATGGTGTGGGCCGATTTCGGGAGATTCTTCGAGCTGTTGAGACTAGAACCACTCAAAACCTGCGCATGGTAAGTCAGTTTACGGCACACTCTCTTGTTTTTTTAAATTGCTTGATCTTTTGCTCTTGAACTAAAATGTGCCTTACTATGTAGACCATAGCGCGACAGCTTGCAGAGATCTTGCTCCGGGGAATGTGTGAACAGAGTTACTGGTCTCCCCTGGAAGACCCGCCCACCGTGTCGCCGTTGGACGATCCCACTCGGCAAGGACATGTTCACAGCAAGAACTACAGCCTAAGCCGCCGCCCACGCGTGTACTCTGGAGAGAAGTAAGTGATAATGCATGCTGCTAAACTTGGAAAGCAGAGGAAAAACAAGCCAAAAAATACTATCAAAATCGCCATTGGCAGCAAACTGTTATTTTTTGTCTAAATTTCTTTAATTTTCTCTTCATTATGTTGTTATGACTTTCTCTCTCCTGTCAGTCTGTTTTGCCCTCAGGAGAATACAGAGGAAGCATTGCTACTGCTTCTCATTAGTGAATCCATGGTGAGCATTTATTATATAAAAACATTTAACCCAAGGATTTTACTGAATTGTTTTAACAAAATAATGGACTTTTCTCAATACTTGTTGTAGGCCAATCGAGATGCTGTTTTGAGCAGGATTCCTGAACACAACAATGATCGCATTATAAGCCTGCAGTCTGCCTCCGTTGTCTATGATCTATTGACTATAGCTCTAGGAAGAAGAGGGCAATATGAAATGCTATCAGAGGTAATCAGTCCATGTGTGAGCTGCACTTTTATGGCTAGCAGTTATGAATTTGTAATAACAAATATTTCTTCTACAATGTTCTCAGTGTTTGGAAAGAGCCATGAAGTTTGCTTTTGAGGAGTTTCATTTGTGGTACCAGCTTGCCCTGTCACTGATGGCTGCTGGGAAATCTGCTCGAGCTGTTAAAGTCCTTAAAGAGTGCATACGCTTGAAACCTGACGACCCTACAATCCCACTGCTAGCTGTAAAACTGTGTATCGGGCCACTTCACTGGGTATCTAGCATAAACTTGAGCGTTTTAGTTTTATGCTGCACTCTGGGTTGGTAACAGTATTGCTTTTCTTGTTATCCAGTTAGATGAAGGGGAGACTTTTGCAAAGATGGTGGTTGAAATGGGAGACAAAGCAGCAGAATTTAGGGCCAAGGGCTACTTGGCTATGGGCCTGGTTTATAGTCTTAAAGCCACTGATGGTAAGATCATGAATCAAAATATAAGCTGGGGTTTCACTGCATCCATGTCACAATAGCTGCATTTTCCTGTGTTTTCAGCATCATTAAGAAATTTACAAGAGGAATACCAGAGGAAAGCGTTGGGAGCCTTCCAAAGGTGAGTCTACTTTAGCAACATCAAAACCTCTACATTGTATTGTATTGTACATTTTCCTCTTATTTTGATTTCTTTGTAGAGCTCAGAGTCTTTCACCTACTGACCACTTAGCAGCTTTCTACTTGGCGCTACAGCTGGCTGTGTCACGACAGGTAACAAGACATTTAGTAACATTTAACATTTACATTTATGTGTCCCTGATCCATAGTTAATAAACTCTTGTTGTGATCACTTGTAGATTCCTGAGGCACTGGGATACGTCCGACAAGCGTTACAGCTACAAGGAGATGACGTTCATTCATTACATCTACTGGCCTTGCTGCTCTCTGCCCAGAAACACTATCATGACGCTCTAAACATTATAGAAATGGCCTTGTCTGAATACCCTGAGAATTTTAAGTAAGATTGTGCTCAGTGTTAAAATAGGCATCATGTGAAATAATGCTAATATTGTATTTTCAATGTTTATTTTTAGCTTGTTGTATACCAAGGTTAAGCTGGAGTCGATGTGCCGAGGACCTGAAGATGCTCTACTCAGCTGTAAACACATGCTGCAAATTTGGAAGAGCTTTTATAACCTAACCAACCCCAGGTACAGGCAACTCATCTTATTAGACCTTCAATAAACAATCTCAAATATGTAAATGATATGTATCAAGGCTTTTTGGCATTTAAAAACATTGGCCTCTCAAAATCTATTAATAAGCATTTAACAAAATATAACAACTACCATCAAATTAAGTTGGTGTCAAAGATATGCCACAAAAGAATGGGTAGCTAAGAAACACTGTTGTTGTTATGTGTTGGTATCAGTAACTTTGGTGATGAGGAATTGATGTACTTGTGTGAACTTGTGTTTCTGCAGTGATTCAGGGCGTGGCAGCAGCCTGTTGGACAGAGCCATTGCCGACAGACGCCAGCTCAATGCCATGACCCTGCCTGACTTCAGCGACCCTGAGACTGGTAGCTTGTGCACATAAACAATGATATTATCTTAGTAACTTATAGTAAATGCTTCACACTCTTGTTATTTTTGGCATTTCATGTTTTTAGGCATAATGTTTAGGTAATGATGAACTAAAAAGTCTTAATTTGATCAATTATATTGTTTTTAAAGCTGTAGCCTTGTCTATTTGACCTTGTTCTATGATGTAAAGTGGGTAATCTGACATAATTATATATTTTTCAGCCCCTTCCTTGGCCTCTACAGCAACATCAAATCAGAGTTTCTGGGTTACCACAAGTTAGTTGGTTAGTTAGTTAAGGTTTTAAGTGGTATGGAAGCCCATGTTGCTGTAGAGGCCAGGGGGAGGGAAGTAAAACCCCAGACTACATCTTCAAGAAGCACATTAATATCAAATTGATTCAAGTAGATTATACAGTAAATTTAGGAACCAATACTTTGCATTCACTATCCATTGTACTTTTATTATTTCACCTATTTCTGTTTTGTTTTAGTCTCGGGTTCTTCTTCTCAGTCCAGTTCCGATCCAATCTCCCCCACATCTCTGTCCTCTCCTCTGTCCTCTCCTCTGTCCTCTCCTCTGTCATTTTCTCTGCCTTATTCTTCGTCCTACTCTTCGTCCCCTATCTTAATACTACAGCCTCCACCTCTCTCTCCACTCAAACCCCAGCCCTTTACACCCACTTCTCCACTGCCTCCACCGGCTCTGTCTCTTGCTCCTGGGCCCACCACCAAGACCAGGACCCACTCCTTTTGTAACCACGCGGCACTGCGCCAGCTCTCCTCCAACTGTAATCCACCCGCTTGTGCTGTTATAGTCTGAAGCATGGTGTGAACTGACCCTAAAAGTAAACACACCAAGTTTTGGGAAGATGAATTTAAGGTGATACACTACAGGTAAATAGAGAGAAAAGAAATATTTACAGATTACATTGCCATACTGCACTGAATAATGGCATAGGACTTGAGTAAATGCTCAATAATCAGTTTAGAAATTATATCTCAACAGATCCATCTATTAAAAAATACAAAAATAAACTTAAAGTCAAGTGCAAGTTTAAAGAAATGTGCTACTAAATTCTAGAAATGTGCATTCAAATTAAGATTATAAGTAGAAATCACAAAATGACAAACTTAAATTAAATGAATGTGTGCATCTACAGGTCAATAGGGAGAAAAGGTAGCAGCTGAATAATGGCATAGAGATGAAAGGAATACAATGGTTTGTGAAATTGAATATTTCAAGCAGCAAAAATTGTAAACAAAAATGAGGTTATGAATAATATACAAACAGATGCCTTTGAAACAAAATGGTACTTGTTGGAGCTCTGAAAAAGTACATTCTAGAAACAAACTACATTCTAGAAAACTGCCTTTAAAGTTACGACTGTCGGTGGGAATCTCTTGACAGAAGTTGACCAAATGTAATGAAATAAACAGCAATTTTCTTCATTTTAGTGTTAAAGGGCACAGGACTGGCCCAAAATCTCTAAATTACCTGTAGTGTCTCCTTAAAATCTGGAGTATTTGTGGTGCTGCAGAGAGTCACCTAGAGTCATTATAAAGAGCTGCCACTTCACATTTTCTCTTCTGTGACAGCACTAGTGGCCCGCTGTCACACGAAATTGTCTGTCTGCCATGCACTGCACTGACATGATAATGATTGGTGGAATTTCCTCATTACCTCCACTGTTACATGACCTGAAAGTTGGTGTCCCTAAAAAAACCAGCGTGACAACCACTTGCAGAATTGTGTTTTTCACTCACACTGAAACTGTAATGCATGCGAGTGGGCCAGAAAAATGGTGTTTCTGCTTCGAATTAATGTTTCAGCTCAAATTAAGGCTGCACGATATGAGAAAACCATAATACTTGCTAATCATCTTGAACATTAGATTGGATAGAACTTTATTAATCACTAAGGAAATAGATCATTGTATAAGTTCCTTTTATTTACTAGTTAAAATTGTTTCAAAATTTAAGACTAAACGAGGACAAAAAAAAGCTAAATTAGGGAAATCGTAACAAAATTTAACATTTATATATATTTATTTTCATTCAAGACTTTAATGAAAAAGCTAAAATATTTTAACATTGTAACTCTATGACGTTACTGGGATTTATTTATCTTTTTTTAAAATTCTGATATTGTGTAAAAATATGGTGCAGCCCTAGTTAAAATCACACACTACACTTACCTGATCATCAGTTTCGTGTCAACGTTATCCACCTTTTTTATGTGCCACAATACATATTTAAGTCTACATAATTACATTTACATGCAACAACTTAGCCTTGTTTATTTATTTATTTACTTTTTTTTAAGCAGGTTTTAATTCAATAAGTTAGCAAGTTAATTTTCATTTTCACTATAAACCAGAAATGAAAAAACAAAACTTGTTCCTAGTTTTTCAGTTTCTTGTTTTTAGTGGTGCCCTGTATAATGTATAGCATATATTCTCCCTACCACTTCTTCAGTATCCTTATTCTTTCTATCATTATACGTTTTTATTCTGTCTTTGAATCATTAACAGTCATCTTTTCTGTTTCCTTCATCCCACCATTGTTTCAAGGCGGGCCTCAGGACGCTTATACTCTTGGTTTTTCCTCCATGTTTTCTGTTTGTAAGTAGTTCATGTAACCTCCACCTGACCTTTCTTATCCATTCATTGTTTTGTCTCTGGTCCCCTCCACTCTCAGATAAGGCATATGTACAATATGTATGAAAGCTTTATCAAGACCACACATACATATCACTGCTTTGATTTGATGTCTCCAGCAAGTTTCCTTTATGGTATTGTATATAATAAAAGTATAAGCAGTTTGTGGTTTGAGTTAAATGAATACAGCAGCTACAGGGAACTAAACAAACGCAAGGATTCAGCTACAGTTAACTTCCTTAGCTAAACTGTTTTGTAGGATAACCATGGGAGTGTATTCCTTTAACTCGGTAATCAGCTTAACTGCATACAATGCTGTGTCACATTCACAGCTTAAGCGCCACAGGCATTGATGTTGTTATGACATTGTCCAAAAGCTAGTTGACAGGAACAATTACAGGCTAAAAGATAAATTAAAAAATCTATGTTTTTTATCTTTATTCTTAAGCAATCAAAAATTTAATTCAAAACAGAATTGTACTTTTAATAGGAAATGAGAAATTATTATCTTTATATCAATAAAAAACTACTTTAAGTATGTGGTTTGGTTTATAGGGCACAGACATTTTATGCTTTGCTTTCACAGATTTGCAGTGTGCATTTGCTGCTTTGTGCAGCAGCCATTTTGCATCCCTGTAATCATCTAATGTTATTTTTGTGTGAAGGCACAGCCAGGCCCACTCTTTTAATGTACTAATGAGCAGAGTTTATGCATGGTGGTGCAGAAACCTTGCCCTGGTTAATCCAGGCTTTTGATTTGCAAAGTGTGAATTGATGTGAATTCTTATGAGCCAGTTTGGGCACAGCCATTAGTTGTTGGACCCAGTTTTTAACCACATCCTAATCTTGTGGTGACAAGTGAAATTTAGTGTTTGGTGTTAACTGAAGCCTGGATTCTGGTACATGGCAACCTGCAGCCACAATGTGATAATTACACAACCACACGTCTAATTCCCCTCTCCTTCTCTAGGTTCAGTTCATGCCACGTCCATCGCAGCCAGCCGTGTGGAGCAGGCTCTGTCTGAAGTGGCCTCCTCTCTTCAGAGCAGTGCCCCCAAACATGGACCACTGCACCCCTGGATGACACTGGCACAGATCTGGCTACACGCAGGTACATCTTTACTTTACTAATTACTGGTAATTGAATCTCCACCTTCCATAGACCATAAAATATTCAACCCCATGCTTCTATTAGTTGTTATAACTTTCCTAGCTAAATGGATTGATCCACTGTGTAGTTTTGATTTTTTAACATTTATTTGCATATATTTTTTTCTGAATGAAATAACAAACAGAGACTAAATGCTATAGTGCACATACAAAGGCTGTTTATCGCTCCAGATGCTTCCTGCCAGTGATTATCATTTCCGTCTTGGCGACAGAGCTAATAAAATCATCCAATCACGGCTTAGACAGACAGACCCATTTCCTCCATCAGTTGTGTTATTGTGTGTTATTCAGTCGCAAAATGCAATGTTTAGCTTGCTCCTTCATATTTGTGTTGCATGTTTGTCCTCGATAGCTGAAGTCTACATAGGGATGTCTAAGCCGGCCGAAGCCTCGGCATGTACACAAGAGGCTGCCAATCTCTTCCCAACATCCCATAATGTCCTATACATGAGGGGACAGATCGCAGAGTTACGGGGCAACATCGAAGAAGCCAAACGCTGGTACGAAGAGGCGCTGTCTATCAACCCCACACACGTGAAGACCATGCAGCGACTGGTAATGCACTCCAACAATGCACTTCTCTCCTCTCTCTGTCCTTGTGTTTCCTCTCTGGGGATCTGCCTGGAGTGTCCATGGCAGTACTGGGTTAGTCATTTTTGCATAATTGCCCACAGTCCTTCGGGACAGCCCCATTAGACCTCCCATAAGGAAAGGGAGCAGAGCTGTATCTCTCCTCTATTTGCCTTCTTTGTCTTTGTGCCTAAATTACTTAATCTCATTCACTCAGCCATGCAGAGTGCACTGTTTATGGAGGTTTGGCCCTATTAAATGTGCTCCCAAAGCACTTACCTAGCATTTGACTGTAAGCCTCCAGAAAGCCAGTGTGATGCTTACTCATCTATTCTTACATGAAGGTTTAAATCCAGATAAAATGAGGATACCGGCTCAGTCCTCTTCAACTCAGCAAATCTTCTACCCCCTATAGGGTGCAGGGAGTTGGTTTGTGAACCCGTAGCAAGTCTTCCTCAGTATTGTTACCTTCTTTGCCCTCCCTAACTGCTCTCTGCTATGGTGTTAAAGCTGTAGTATGGAGGGTTCCTATCATAAGAAATGAAAAAAATTAAAAAGCTTCTAATTGACTACGTAACTTTGACCCGACAGTAACATCAAATCCGAGTTTGTAGGTTACCACTTTGACCAATAGTAGCCTTTTTATAATTTTGGTCCCGCCCTGGGCTATCACACCACTGAAAGATTCAACTGCTATTGTTCAAAGTAGTAACCAACAAACCCAGATTTGAAGTTGCTGTAGAAGCCAGGGTAGGGACTAAAGTAAAATAATAATTATGCCAGATTACATACTTTACACCAGAACAAGGTCAAATAGTAAATTCTCAGCAGTTTTTAATATTTTTTTTACAGTCCTTGCATTCTCGTTTCAGCTTTTCTGCTCTCTTCTCCACAGGGTCTGATCCTCCACCAGCTCCAGCGGTACAGTCTGTCCGAGAAGGTTTTGCGTGATGCTGTGCAAGTGAACAGGTATGTGTGTAGTATTTAGTTGTAGGTGTATTACTGTGTTTTGTCTCCGTCATATCTGATGTTATCTTGTGTCGTTAGCACGGCTCACGACGTGTGGAACAGCCTGGGCGAGGTGCTTCAGGCTCAAGGCAACGCTGCGGCTGCCACTGAGTGTTTTCTTACTGCTTTGGAGCTTGAGGCCAGCAGCCCAATTCTGCCATTTACCATCATACCACGGGCGCTATGAAAAACACACATACAACACACTTCAATACTGTACCAGCACAAACGATAGATTTGCAAAGTATGTAAACTCACCACTTATACCCTCACCATGCAAATGCAGTAAAATTATTGCTTGACGCTGTAGTCTTTAACAAGCTCTGCTGCAAATACAGTATGCCATAATGCAGCTCTTTCAGTTAGGACAGGTATTACTTTGCCTTTTTGACACATTTTGGGCATTTTGTTGGTTTGTCTAGCTACGCTTTTAAGCATGTGCTAAACCTGTACTGATTTTTCTTTTTTAAATAGTGACAAACATTTCCAAGCTTAAACTGAAAACAAACACTATCCAGACTCGCTTTGTGCCACACCGCGTCCTCTCTCTCTATTCCCACAATGCCTTTCTTCGCTGTGCCCCCCTTAGCATTGTGCTAGCTGACAACCTGTTGAGTGTGCACTCTCGGCACTCTCTGTTCCAACTGTATTTTGCCTGTGAGTGAGTTTGTGCGTGCTTTTTGTTGTCGATGTCTTTTTTGTGTGTCTTTGCATGTATGCCCAGTGTGTGCGTGTGCCAATACGTTGCCTATTGCAAATTTGTAGGTTACTGTTATATGCTGTATACATTTGTCCTGGCCATAGATGTAAATACATTTGAGTTACTTTTCTGGCATTGTTAGCTGTTTATATTTTGTTCCACATTTCTCGTGCACATTGAAATGGATTGTGGGTAATTTAGTTTTTTCCTTGCCAAATATTTCACAATTCTCTCGCACAGACAGGTTTGTTGTTGCTGTTCAAAGAAAATCATTGTTACTGTAAAGCAGACTGTGAATGGTCAGGATTTGTGAGTTGACTGGAGACAACCGCAAACAACACATTACTGAAATTAAAAACTTAATGCCAACATTATCGTGGTCTTTGCAGCCTGCCTTAAAAGTGAAATGTGTTTTTAATAATGTCAAATTTAGACTAAATGACTGTTTCATGTTACCCAACAATTTGGAAGACCTTACTCCACAGATTATCACTTGAAGTTGAAAAAACTGTAATGCAAAGGCACCCTCAGTGATTGTGTTGTTTATGCTATCACAGTTCAATAAATGTTTATATTTTTTTCCTGATTCCTGAGTTTTAAGACGTACAAAGTTTTATTGATGTATATACAGTACATAATTGTGTGATTGTTTATTTTAAAGTAAATTATACCTATTTTTGGAAAGATGGCTGTACAAATAGGGATCTGACATTTTGTTGATTTGAAGGAATGACTGAAATCTAAATAAAACATTGAAAACCATTTTTATTGAGTGATGTCTTAATGTGTCACACGTTTTAAAACATGTATGCATGTTTAATGTTTGATTGTGGAGCGTATACAATTTGGAAATACATTTTTGCAAAAAGGCTTACTACCAGGATAATGTTTTAAGATGGGTTACAACTCCGATATCTTTCAGTCAATTGTCTGGAATTCAGGGATGTTTTCAGGATCTTTTTTTATATATATTAGTTTTTTTAATGAATACATTTTAAGGGTATGATACAAAGGTCCAGTGAAATGGGTTTATGTTTGTGTGTGGTATTCCCCCACGTGGTGACCCTAGGGCCAGCGGTGTGTGTTACCATCTCCAGTGTTTGGCGGTGAATAGGTGTGCCGTCACTTTTATGACCGGATTATCATGGTGACAGGCTTTGTCCAGAAGTGTCAGGAAGAGCTACCCCACCAACATGAGACTCTCACATATCAGTACAGCGGGTCTAAACGGTCAAGACCTCTGCCAGATTAAAATCGAGACCTCTGAATGTGAAGATAATGAGGTTTTAATATTAATGGAAAAGGCCCATAGTTGCTGCGATAGACGTCAGCAACCTGTAACCCCTGATAAGGAAGAGACTATGTGCTACGAAGGGGACCTGTATTGAAATAAAAAATGTTGATAATGAATGTATTTTTAGAAACAATGAGCATTATGGATTTGGGAATTAACTAAATGTGCTTCTTACCGAGGAGGTTGTGGGTTCAATCCTCAGGCTGGCCTAACATATTGTTTCTGAGTTAAGCCTACATGTCCTCCCTGTGATTCTTTGGGCACAATACATGCCTGTTACGCTAGTGTCCCTAAAGAATGAATGGTGGTTCGTCAGTGTACGTATGTGTCTATGCAAGCCCTGCAACTAATGGCCATTATTCAGTGTACCACACCACAGGCCCATAGTTTCTGCTTTGAAGTTAATTAGGCTTGATTGATGTTCCTGAGGAGCCAAAATAGCATTATTGTAACACGCATAAAACAAGAGACTCAGTGATTCATGTGTCCAACCAGTAAAACACACACACTGTTGTTCAGGCCAGTATGTGAAAAACTAAAATATTTATGCAGGTGAAAGCTGAAGCCAGGAGTGGGGCTGATATTTCAGGGATTGTCTCTTCTATCTTCATTTGAAATATTTGGTCAGAAATATGCAGTGGTAAATCACTATGAATTGGAAACACCAGTGGAGTGGTACCTCAGTAACTATAGTATACTTGAGACAGTCACATAACTATAACATCTAAATACAGTATGTTTGAGAGATAGATAAATCTAATGCCTTCTTCATCACTTTCTTTTCATCTTTGCCACAGAGGCTATTTTTAAATACATCAAACATTAATATTCACACTAAAGTAGACTTGATATGGACAGTAGCGAGTGGTATGGCTGCCAGTAGGTTTAGAGGTACTTTTGACTACATAAGAATTGAATGAAATACACAGAAAACAATGTTATCCCAGTGTTATTTTTAAAATAATAGACTCACAGTTGATATTTTGTATGAGCCATTCCCTTCTCTCTATTCAAAACTCAGTTTCTGCTCCCCTTCCCCCATCCCAGGCCTGCCGTGTTGCCTGGCAACAGCACATCCACAGACAAACCGGTCTTCATGATCAAGAAGTCCCTGTGACACCACTCCACAAACACAATTGCATAATTACACAAGTGAGGGCTTGAGTGTCAAAAACTTACTCACATGATGCAAGCCTAGTATTCAATCCTAATCACTCCCTCGTCTTCACATTTGGTATCTTGCAGTATTTTATTTATTATTAGCATGTGTATTTGCAAAACACAATAAAGCAGCGCAAGATATAAGTTCATGATCTTTTATTGGAAAAACAAAATGTAAAGACTAGCATGTACAACTTGGAATGCAGATCAACTGAACTGAACAGAACAGTTGGACTGGGCCGGGCCTCGCCGCACCCACACGCATACACTCACCTGCACACAAGCACAAGATAGAAATGCTGCAAAGCACCAACCCCATCCCCACTAAACTGAAATAACCCCCAGAATAATGAGACAAATGTAACATTAGGGGCAATATACTGTACCTGATCATGCCATAACTCTATAGTGTTTAAATACAGTTTAGTCTGAAGCCATTCATCTCTCTCGCTCTCTCTCCCTCACTCAACAATAGGATACTTATATTGCCCACAAGATTACTGTTGTACATCATCACCTCTAAAACCCTCCCCTCTGAATAGACAAGGACACACCCATTGTCCACAGGGCCTCAAAATCAAAGCCCCATCTAGGCTTCATCCTCAAAAAAGGTAAACACACAAAAGATAAAGCATATATCTAGACATGCTAGAAGCACAGAGTTTTAAATGATTTCTTTATTCCATTTTAATATTTTCTTAAAAATACCTGCCATCACCGACTTCATTAAAGTAAGCAACCTGCACGTCCTGCTGGTTTACTCACTCCCATCAATCTGTCACAATACTTCCTTCAACTGTGGATCCCAGACTAACCTGAAGCTCACACCAGCCACTTCCACTGGGCTCTTAGCAGTAACCCATCTAAAGCTGCATGCATGAGAAACATAAACCAACAAAACAGGAAGTTATAGAAAAGAACAGACAAAGAGGCCACGGGCCAAACTAAAACAATGGTGACGTCAGGCAGATGGAACCAGGAAGCAGAAGAGCAGCTGCACAAAGGCTGCTAAAGGGTTGAGATCTGATTGGGCAGCTCAGCACTGAGAGGCAGGGAACACAAGTCAGTACATGCAGATTCATTTTGGTTTTGTCTTTTACCTTTTTTGAGCTTGTTTAAATGAACAGATTTCACATTCAGTTTAAGTTGTCTATACAGTATGAATAAATGTAGATTTTTGCAATAAGAGGTAAGTGAAATGTTTGACTGATTCTTCATAAGCCCTGTTCATTTGGCAGTCATCATCTGAACAAATTCTGAGGAAACAAACAATAAAAAACATAAGGTCCAAGCCAGAGGAGCACATTATAATAGAATACAATGACTGATGTTACCTTCATAGTTGACCTGACCGTCTCCATCAATATCTGCTTCTCTGATCATTTCATCTACTTCTTCGTCTGTCAGCTTCTCTCCCAGATTAGTCATTACATGACGCAGTTCTGCTGCACTAATGTAACCATTGCCATCCTAAAACAGACAACTTCCGTTCAGGCTCAGCACTTGTCAGCAGGTTTATGTTAACTAAATCTGTGTACCCACCTTATCGAACACTCTGAAGGCCTCTCTGATCTCCTCCTCGCTGTCAGTGTCCTTCATCTTTCTCGCCATCATTGTCAGAAACTCAGGAAAGTCAATGGTCCCATTGCCTAAACAGAATTCAATAGTGTTTTAAATAACTAAACAAGACACTGACACTTTACTTTCTCTAGGACAAGCGTACCATCAGCGTCCACCTCGTTGATCATGTCTTGAAGTTCAGCCTCAGTCGGGTTTTGTCCCAGTGACCTCATGACCGTGCCCAGCTCTTTAGTGGTGATGGTCCCATCTCCATCTTTGTCGAACAAGGAGAAGGCCTCCTTGAACTCTGAACACAAAGACATTTAATTAAATTAACCTTAATTATATTCTTAAAGAAACAATGCTTCAGAACACTGTCTTACCAGCAATCTGCTCTTCTGTTAGTTGGTCAGCCTAAAAATACAGAGAAATATTTTGAATACAACCAGTTGCACGTATGAAGTTACATTGCAAACATACATAACAAGGGTCGCTTTATAACATAACAAGCATTTCCAAAAGTATGAGAAGACATCTTGCCATTGTGATATTACATTCACTGACTCTTGTTATCAACACAACACCTTTATGTTTTCAAAGTGGATGTCGGTGAGATCTGCCACGAGTTTCACGGCTTTTGGCTCAGTTTTTTTCAGCTCTGCTCGTCCGGCTGCTGCTTGTCCTCTAGCGTCCAGCCTCAGACCCGGTCTGTGTTTAGTCTCTGCAGCTCTAAGACCTGCCCCTGACGCAGGGATGCCTACTTTAAGACTGAGTCCGTCCAGAGCTCCTCTAACCATCACCAGCCCGTCAGCTAAACACTCAGAGCGTTTACTGTTCTGAACGCCCTGCCTCTTCACATCCGCCAGGTCAGACTTGGTTCTCTGCAGGAGGTTCCTCAGGTCCTGCATCTCTCGGACCAGACCGTCCATGCGGCAGGAAGTGGAGTCCATCACCATCTGAAGGAAGGCCCTGTAGTTTCTCTCTTGTTGCTGGATCAGCTCTTTGTAGAAGTGCTGCTGATCATCCAGGAGGTCGTAAACCGTAGACAGACTCACAAGGTCATCCTCCGGAGAATACATGGCCACCTTCTTAGGCAGCATGTTCAGGGGGTGATGGCAGTAAGGACAATGGTAATACTTTAGTGGCGGATAGAAATGATAATATCTGGACATCTATCAGACTACAAGTATAGTCCAGGCAGATTTAGACATTTAAAGTTACTACATACAGTAAATCACCGTAGATGAAAAAGGTCCTTCTTGTGGTCTTAGTTATTGGCTTGTAGAGATTGTCTTGGTGCGACAGATTAGTCATTCCTTTTACAGCGATTTGATAGTCCAACAAAAAGTGTCCCTCTTCTGTCCTATCCAAGTGTAACCGAGGCATAAGTGGCTGAGCCTAGTGTCCATTTCTCCACCAGATGACTAGTAAAGGACAGCATGTGTACCCCCTCTGTGTCAACCAGCCTCCAGCAGACAGACAGTGAAAGACAAAAGTGTGGAGGTCAGCCCAGAGGTGCCCGTCAAAATGTGTCAGTAAATCTAATGTAAGGTGTGGGTCTGTGACAGAACTGGAGCTGGAGCTAAAGGGGTTCAGACCAACAGCTCCAGTGTCAGCTCCTGGAGAGGATCAGGTGACCGGCTCCATAAAGAGTCAAGACCATCTCAACGTTTTAATGAAGCAGCATTATAAACACTTCAAATAAATATCTAGATTATGTACGCTTAACTGTTACTTCAGCTAGTGATTGATCAATGTAGGGGCATAAATAATCTATACTGTAATAGTGCACTGAAGAGAATTTTGAATTGTTATTAGAAATTCTTTAAAAACAATTTCAGGCCCAAAACTACCTTAACATTGAAATAATTATTCAAAATATTAGTACTACCGAGTGTCTCAAGATGGCAGATGGTTATGACAGGCATTACTTGTGCATGTGTGTGCAAGCTCAAGCTTTGGTTAACAAGCTGCTAACCCTCTAATATCCAGGTCAAATTGCTCTCAAGGTGCTGCAGTGTCACACTGGTACAGCTATGTTTCTATTACACATGACTGTAGTTGTGGAAAACATATCTCTGATTAACCCGAGATTGGCTGAGTTCTGATATTCAGGTTTCAAAACTAGTATTTTACAGCACGCCTCAACCTCTCACAGAAATTACACATTTTCACTATAATTATAATCTTAAAAGTGAGTCATGTGGAAAGTAAAACAGTTTTAATCTGGTGCCATTTGACTTATTATACTACTAGGCAAATTATACTACCACAGAGGGCACACAGCTGCAAATAAATCATCAAGCTTCAATTTACCAAACCACAAGTACATGTCACTTTTTCAGACTATACTGACTACATTTTAGTCAAGATCCCATTCAAAGCCCAGATTTGTCTGTTCTTCCATGATTTTATTATTCCCAAACAACAGTTTCTCACAGTTATTAAAACATTGCTCTTAAAATGGAAAAATGGAAGAACGTTATCAAAGTCGGCCTTGTAATCAGAGCATTGCCGTTTTATAGCACAGCAGAGAAAGCCATAAACATAAGCTATTAAACTTCATGTTGATTAATCAGTTACATCAAAGGACAATAAGGATACCATATGAAGAGGCCATTACTAATACACACTTTATATAGCAGCTTTCCTTACATTTTTAAGCCGAAATAGTGACAGTAACTAGATTAGATTTGGTAGTGTGTGTATGTATGTATGTATGTATGTATGTATGTATGTATGTATGCATGTATGTATGTATGTATGTATGTATATAATTTTTTTTTTACTTCATAAGGCCTGAGAAAATGGTTTCAGTTTCATTTGGACTTTAACGAGGTCAAAGCGTTTAACTGTGATAAAAATGACGATAGGGGCATCACATCACATTTCTGCATAAAGCGGTAATACATGTATATTATTACCTAGTTTATGATTGCGACACCCCCCGCCCCCCCTCACACACGTACACACACACACGCGCACAATATATATATATATATATATAATCCATGATGGATTTAAATTACTTTTATTAACTCGTAGATTCATAGAGAAATTGACATTACCGGCCAATGCGTCACCTGATAAGGAGATGTCTAGCGTAATGTCAAATTAAAACTAGCACCGAAGCTAACGTTGTCAAACAAAGCGGCACCTGTACTGTCCCTGTCATAGCATTTTTTATTGAATTCATAGTAAATAAAGTAATGTACATGATCAATAATCTGAGCGCCTCAATAGTGGACTAGTTTTGACAGGCCGAGGGTTAATTTAGTGCAGGTCCGCTAGCAGCTTAAAAAGGAACCCACTGCGCCGACACTCTGCAAAAGGAGGCGTCAGGTCATTCAACAGCGCACTGCTCAAGTAATCATTAAATACAATAACGCATATTCACACAAACTGCACCATTCGTAAAAAGCATAATTTTAGATAAATATACTCACCATGTCTTGTTGAGTGAGGAAGGTTGGTCTGCTAACGCTACAGGGACAGAGGAAATGGACGGCTCCCTCTGAACAAGGCTCGGCTCTGGAGGCGGGCAAAAGGCGAGACCAACCACCGCCTTTTACTGTATCCCTCCGCAAGTCAGTTACAGTGCGAGAAAATAATTTATATCAGTTTCATTACTTTGAAGCACTTTAGTGGGAAATGTATTGACACGAACAGAACAGCGACATAATTAAAACAGCATTATGGCTACTAATCTGAAGACATGTCAATTTAGATACTATATTTTAGAAAGAACTTTTTGATTTAGTGGTTCTCAAACTGTTGTTGTGATACGGGTACGAGTCCTTAGCAAGGCTCTGGTAGTAGGATTTGTATTTGACCTAGTCTTTATTTAGTCCTCGTTTTGACCTAGTTTAGTTCCTAAGTATTTAGACCTGCTTTATTCTGGATTTATGCTAATTTTGTCCAATTAAGTGGCACTTAATTTTCTGCGGTCGCATTTGGATATATTTGAGAAATACTGATTTGTATTCACGCTACATTGAAAAACTAATTCCTTAGAAAATAACTATTAATCTCTGTGAATTATTTTGGTTTTTTTTTTGTTGCAGTTTTGACAACAGGTGTGACTTGGCAAACGTAGCATTAAGGAACAGTAAGATTAGTTATCATGTCATCATGTGTCCCTCTACCTGCGCCACTCAGAGTGACGGACTAACTTACCATACTACGCTTTTATAGCAGCGGAAGAATACTTTTACATATGTTACGATTTAACAGCATTGGAGAAGTGGTGGTTAGGTTTTAAAACGCAGACTATGATTGGCCAGTTCTGAGCTGCAATATTCTGCAGACTGATTTGAGCCCTCTGATTGGTCAGGTCGGATCTGCAATGCGTCAAACCACGGCGCGACAGAGAAGACGGGGAGAGGAACTGCCTGTGTTTGGTGTTAAGTTAGGCTGAGGGCGGGTGAGGCATCAGGTAATTCACAGGTGCAAGTTCTAAACTATAATTGTCAACTAAATGCCAAATAACACAAGCATACATATGTACAACTCCTTCATAGAAACCTAAAACAATCAAAACACAGGGACTTACTCACTTAAGTAGTCCACCTCTAAGTATTTTATAGGCTTGAAATTGCAACATTGAAGTGACTTTTAAATGTTAACCATTATAACATTCATTTAATACAGAGCACAAAAACATTTAAAACGTGTTAGAAACTTGAATGGGTTTTAATTAAAAAGTTCCAATTTTTAGTCTTCCAGGAGTATTTCTAGCTCTTCCAAAGGAAGCCTGAGTCGAAGTTCTTTCTCTGTCATCAAATCCACAAATTCTTGCAGATTCTCAGGAAATAGCTGTACTGCATCCATATACAGGCCCTGATCACAAAAAATGCAGCATGTTACAACAATAATAAGGACATTGATGTGATGCTGCATGAAAAATCTGAATTTCTTTTTTTACTTTTGACCAAGGAACATTTTGCAGAGCTTTGTAGAAAATCCCTTTGGCTTGGTCCACCTTCCCATCTGATACCTAAATGACACAAAATATGTTCTTTCTAACTATACAATAAATGGTGTAAACATCAGTCCATATTTCTTAAATTTGCAATGTGTATTACAGTGTGTAACATAAACACAAATTACATTTAAGTTCTTTAAACAAAAACCATATTTGAGGAAAAACGTAAGCAGTATACTACCGACTTAAAATTCAAAACATTTTCACAGCTCACCAGAAAGTGCATGTACATTCTCCAAAGTAAAGGACAGTGAACGCCCATCTTTGTTTTTGTTGCATTTTCAAACAATCCCCGGATTCGGTGACTGAGGCCATTCTCTGGCCAGGTAGACAAGGCAGTGCCATGGCAACACGATCTATAAAAAGTATAAAAATGCATTAGGTTTGCATGGAAGTAACACTAATTACAGGTATTTAAAAAAGTTTCTAAAAATAATTTAAAAAAAATACCTATCCACCATTATTTACCTTTGTGCAGCATCCATAATCTGCTTTCTATGTTGTTCAGCGACAATGGCAAAGAGGCTTGGCATCATGTAATTTGTGTTCTTCATTACAGAGTGAAAAAAGCGCCGAGTCCTGCCAGCGTTATGATAACTGTTCTCAACCTGAAAGACAAGTAGAGCTAGCATCAATTTTAATATAATTTTTAAGAAGCAAATAAAACTAGACAGAGAATGAAAAAAAATACTTGTATGTAGATGCTCCAGAGGGCGGCACAGCAAGGCCAGGCGGGTAAGATAGTTGTCAACACCTCTCGTAGTGAAGCCAAGGGAAACACACTGACACTGTTGTGATATCTGAGTAGTGCTGCTTGCTGTATGGCTAAAGCCTGGCACTCATTAGGTAGTCTGTTGATAAATTCTGCTTTACTGTTAGAAAGGCTTATTTCTCCAGACTTCTTCTCAAGTGAAAGTCTCTGATGTTGCGTGTCTCTTGAAAACACATCAATAGCTAACTGGATACCCATTGTGAGGTACTGGAATAGAGCGTAGCAGCCAACCAGGCCTTCCAATGCCCGTACTTCTTCACAATCTTGGACTGGAGAGAAAAATATTATTATAGGTTTTTAACATTTGCAAATCATGACCATGCAACAAAAATGATTGAAGGTAAGGCAAACCTGTAGGCGAGAGCTGGTCCAAAGCGGATAAGGTGCGATTTACAGCTTGGTCATACAACTTCCTAGCTTTTAAAATAGAAACTGGAGAAAGCAGTGGTGAGGATGACACTGCGGTTCCTTCTGCGAGCCTTGTAAGTATACACACGCCTGGCAAGACAGTTGCATCTGTTTGTCGTCCCCCAACACTTGATGCATTTTCTGTCTCTAATTGTGCCCACAACAGTGACAGATTACACAGATCTGGACAGCTAAGCCCTTTGGTTCCCCCGAGTGCTGCTGCTGTACCAAAAACTTTGCGGGCCTCTTCTGGATTTCCTAAAAGCCACTCCAAGTGAGCGTACTCCCTCCACAGCTGTAGTGAAGAACGGTTCTCGGGTTCTTTGAGCAAACGCTTACAGATCCGTTTGCTGTTTTTGCCCTGCGAGTGGAGGCGTTTGCTGTTGCCACTGCGTGCACTTCCTAAGACCTGTCATTGGCCAAACAAATAAAAAAAAATTATGATATTTCAAAAGTCAATTATGTACAATAAAATGAAACAACATAAAAAATACCTTCTACCTTTAGTTTCTCATACTTTATCCGACTAAGAGACATAATGGCTCGATGGTGCACTGGAAGTACTGGCAGGATCATGGCAAAAACATTATTCAGAAACTTCTCACCCTGCTTTCCCAGCCCAAAGCTCTTTGGTGTTTCTTGGAGAGTGTTCATCTGACCAACAGGGTTAACCCCAGAGTGTGAGAATTCATGGAAGGTCAGGGGTTGTGTAAGGTCATCATCTAAAATAATAAAATAATATGAAGAGTAAGATTTTATTTCAACAAATGATGTAACTTTGTCTAGTATTAAAGGCTTATGATTGTACTTTGTGTCAGTAGTGAAAGGTTTTCCAGCAGCATCCCTGATTGGCATGACACGGCATTTACTGGCAGTCCGAGGAATGACAAAAAGTGGAGAAGAAGACGGAGTTGTAGTTCTGCTGAAGACAGGCAAATTAACAAAGGGCTGATGTCATCAAACAGCACCTTGAGAATTAGAGACGATAGAAGTGAAATAAAGAACATTACTGAATACATCCAGACACAGTAGAAGTAAACTAATCGAATTAAATATATGTCAGAAGCCATTACCTGTCTGTCAGGGTCCTCACAGTCCTCTTCTGATTGGCCCTTGGCTCTGTCCGGTCTCCACGGTAACCACTGATCTGCTTCACGAGATGACTCTACATCCAACCAGACCCTCCACCTCGGCTGGTCCCGATCTCTCAGTTCCTCTTCCTCCTCCTCTTCATCTCCCTCTTCCTCTTTGTAAGAAATACAATTATTTCAAGACAGAAATTTATGTTTGTTATTCTGTAATTGCATATTATACCTGCACTGGGCTGTAGCCATCCTCCTCGCTCTTGTTGAAGCATCCAGGTTTTCCAGCCTTTGGCCCCAGACTCACCAACCCTCGCCTCCCCACAGTCCCAAAAGGGCTCAAAGAATTCCACCTGCACATACAAATATATTTATATGTGTGTCCTAAGCTACTTTATTACTATGTGGTCTATTACTATAGAGTGATCTAAACCTGCTGCTTAGTAGACAGTTTTTGTAGACTATCAGGTTTAAAAAAGGTGAAGTCAATCATAGCCTGAAACAAAGATGTTGCCTTTTCGGAGTGACCAGCCTGACGCAGGAAATGGCACTGCTGAATAAAGATATCTATAAAATAATAAAGTAAAATAATAGGGTGAAGAGAAAGGTCAGCAAAATGAGATGTTTCATTTTGAATAAAAAAGGTGCAATAAGTCAATAATAAACAAATATTGTTACCCAACATATCATCCTCAAGTCCTGGCAGAGCTGGATGAGAGACCATGCTACCATCGCGAACAGCACTGAGTGTGCTTAGACACTTTCCATAGGCTGAGCTGACCTTTGACACAGAAAAGTTGCTGAAATAGCTCTGTGTAAAGAGCAAATACTCTTTCCACAGCGGTGCACTATTTGGGTGGAGGAACACCTACGGTAGGACAGAAAAGAAAACATTGATGGATGAGGATTTGTCAGAGGATGTTTGCAACATGGTATGCACTAGTTATTTTTTACAAGTCAATAGAAAAACAAGAGGTCTAACCAGTTTCTTCCATTCTTTGGCCAGAGCTGAAGACTCCCAGAGTTCCTGGCAGATTTTTAGCCTCTCCAACTGTAAAGCAATGCAACTAGGGTTTGTGGCAACAGCACGATCTGCGATGCTCAGCTTTTTCTCAAGCACTGCGCGATAGGTAGATTTATGTCGCTCTGTCTGGTCACTGCCTTGACTCTCCTCTTCACCACCAAAAGCTGTTGTACTTAGTTCATCCTGGACAACAAAAACAGTATATTAAAGAATTAAATGAAACCACATTTGTTTATCCAGAGTGATACATAATGGTTTATAGAATGTTAAGTAGTGTCTGTACTTGATAATGTATGAACTGTATCCACAATTCTGTATCTTCAGGCTGCTCTCTAAGTCGCCTGTTAAACTCTTCAGTCTTTCCTGACAATAAAGGTGCAGTGTCCTCTGTTTGTGTGTCTTGTTTTTGGTTTGCTTCCTCTGGCTTTCCTTTCCCCTGCATCCAGAGAGCTGTCGATGAGTCATACACGCCAAGGGGATTCAATGAAGTCTGTGATCTGTCATCTAGATAAGACAGACACACATTGTTATTTATGTGGCCAATGCACAACATTAAAAATATTCTGGCACATCACTTACTTGTCTGTAAATGTACAGCTTTTTCTGTGATATCACACAAAGGTAGGAAAGAATGGGCCCCAGTGACTGTGATTTTAAGAGTTATGGGCAATGTTAAAACTGGAGGTACAGATCTCAGTAGTTGGTGACTTGCTTTAGAAAAGTATCTTTCTTCTCCTTTCTTCTTGTCTTTAACTTTTTGTTTCTTTTGTGATTCTGAGTCGTCCCAGTTGATCCCCTGTCTGTGAGGATCTAGACCCAGCGAAGAGGTGCCTTTTCTTTTGTACCTGCATCATAAACAAAAACGCGTATTCTTCAAATCTCAAAAGCATTAAATGTATGTATGTAAAAAGTATGACTTGTATGCTCTGGTCACATATACATTAGTAGTACAAACTATGAAACACATTTATATTCTATGCCAAAAATATTTAAAAAATGCTATTCAGATACCGTGCTACATCCCCTCTGTAAAGTGACTTGTATGTCCAGTTGGCCGTGTCTGGCTTGTGATCAACACAGAATGACTCTTTTACGGTTGATGAGAGGTCATCAAGCCAACAGAAACGACTTGCAAGTGGAGCATCCTCAGGCCTTTAATGAAATAATATAGGTTATTCCCCAGGTCGTGCTAGTAACTATGTTGTCATTTTGAAAGGTCTTTACATACCCATCAGTGTCTTGCTCCTTCTTGAGGTCACTTGGGTAGATAATGTCAGAGTCAGAACCACTGTTATCTGAATGACCACTTCGCTTTCTGTGTTTCTTCTTTTTCTTTTTACTTTTCTTTTTTTTCTTTTTGGGTACCATGTCGTCCTCCACCTTATCCTGTTCCTCAGCTGAGCTCCACTGCCTAACGTTAGAGACAATAACAGTTAAGATAGTGATAACAAAATAAAAACAAAAAATGCTGTAACGTGGGAAAGTACCTCGGTTCAGTGTCATCTTGCTTCTCATCAGCCAAAAACCGACTATGAAGAGAGAGTGCATCTCGAGTCTGAAAACTTTTATTATTCAGCCAATCTAAATCTGAAAAGATAAAAACAAATTAGATTATGTCAATTTTAAGTCAAAGGAGCGCAGAGCTGGGAATAAGGGCAAGTCAACAGATATGATTTTCATTACCACAGTGCACCGGAAAATGCGCTAACCTGCTTGACACACACACAGTTTGTTAAGTGACGACGTGAAAATAATTCCAAGCAATATTTACCTTTACGCGAATCTTCAACTTTGTTGGAGGCTTCTTCAGCAAAAGCTGGAAACAGCGCCATGATGTTGTTTAGTCGCACATAAACAGTCGCAGGATTTTGACGTCAACACATTTCCGTGTCCCTCTATGAGTTTTCATTTAGTTGATTTAGAAATTAAATTTAACGCATTAATAAGTCGTTTATTTAAAATAACAACACGCTATTATAAAGTTAAGCTCAGCTACTTAATTGTGTTGTTTTGAAAATAATGGCATCCTAACTAGCAAAAAAACTGAAAGACAACTCCAAAAATACATACCTATCTAATATGAAGTTTAGATAGTTCAAATATCCACCCCGCCATTCATTTTTCATGAATTCTGAGGGCACTCTTTTGCATTTTGCCCCTGCTCAAACCGGTCTTGCGTTACCAAGATACGAATGACTTCGCTTTTTCAGCGCATTATCCAATCATGGCCTACAGTAAAAACAATCCACCAATAAAACCTTGAGTTTGGATTGAGTGACGGTTGGCTTGTCCAGTCAGATTTACCCGCCAGCTAGCCTTAGAGCCGCTCTCACCTTCTCAGGTTAGTCCGTTATTGGATCTTAAGACGTTCTTGTGTCACTTGCTGCTTCTTGTTGAACGGTTTTTGAATTCAGTCAAAATGAGGGAAATCGTCCACCTTCAGGCAGGCCAGTGCGGTAACCAGATCGGAGCCAAGGTTAGGATTAAACTTTTGACACTTTCAAACTGTCAACTATGTTTAATTTTGGTTTGGGCGGGCTGCTAAGCTAAACTAGCTCGGTAGTAACTGTTAAGATAAGGATGGCGCTGGTGTGCTTAACCTCAACTTTGCAACGCGGGAGTTTTTCTGACAGCTTTTATGGTTTGTTTTTGTTGTTTGTTTTTTCTCAATATAGTTTTGGGAGGTGATAAGTGATGAGCATGGCATCGACCCGTCCGGGACATACCACGGTGACAGTGACCTGCAACTGGAGCGAATCAACGTCTATTACAACGAAGCAACGGGTGAGAGCTACATATTTTTTATTGCGTCACGTCAGTTGCTTATAGTCAGTCTCTATCTGCGCCATCCTGTGGGAATTGGGGGGGGAAATTATAATAGGATATCTTGTGGCGCAGTGGAGGGCAGTGAGACCTTCCTGGATACTGTCGCTATGTTTCTATAATAACAATGTTTCTATGGTACAATGAATCAACAAAACCGCCTTTTGTGACCCCATATGGATGAATGGAAGAATGAAGAATATTTTTATTGAACTTATTTAAACCAAAAATATAGACATGCAAACATTTAAACTTTATAATATGTCAGAATTATGTTGATTTGCAGTCTCTTGGGAAAATCTTTTTGCCTTTCTCTCCAGGTGGAAAGTATGTCCCCCGTGCAGTTCTTGTGGATTTGGAGCCAGGAACAATGGACTCTGTGAGATCTGGTCCATTTGGTCAGATCTTCAGACCAGACAACTTTGTCTTTGGTGAGAATTTAAAGTGTGACCAACCCTCTGGGTCAGAGCACTTTGCCCCGCACAGCCAAATTTTATTTTACAAACTAATGGCTGTGCTTGGCAGGGCCAATCGAATTTAAGACTTAATGTACAAGACTTAATAGACGGCACTATTAAAGCCCCATTTATACAGTATATACACACATTTAAGTGTTTAGTTGCACTTTAAATATGTATATCAAATGGGAACAAGTGAATGTAAGGCAGACGGATTCAGTTTCTCATTTGCTTATTGTGATGTGACCACACAGGCCAGAGCGGTGCAGGTAACAACTGGGCTAAAGGCCACTACACAGAAGGGGCTGAGCTGGTGGACTCTGTGTTGGATGTTGTGAGAAAAGAGGCAGAAAGCTGTGACTGCCTGCAGGGCTTTCAACTCACACACTCTCTGGGAGGAGGCACAGGCTCTGGCATGGGTACCTTGCTCATCAGCAAAATCCGAGAAGAGTATCCAGATCGCATCATGAACACTTTTAGTGTGGTCCCTTCACCCAAGGTACTCACAACTTAACACAAAGTTAATTAGTGTTTTAATCATATTAACGTTTCATTTATTCCCTTGTCAAACTCCAGGTGTCAGACACAGTGGTGGAGCCTTACAATGCCACACTGTCCGTCCACCAGCTGGTGGAGAACACAGATGAAACCTACTGCATTGATAATGAGGCTCTGTATGACATCTGCTTCCGCACTCTGAAACTCACTACACCTACATATGGTGACCTGAACCATCTCGTCTCGGCCACCATGAGTGGCGTCACCACCTGTCTGCGCTTCCCTGGACAACTGAATGCTGACTTAAGGAAACTGGCTGTAAACATGGTGCCATTTCCGCGGTTGCACTTCTTCATGCCTGGCTTTGCCCCCTTGACCAGTAGAGGCAGTCAACAATACAGGTAGACATTTTAGATACCCCCACCCTACACTGTGCATAGTTTAAAATTAAATTATGTGACAATGTTATATATATATATATTTTTTTTTATCTAGGGCCTTGTCAGTTCCTGAACTCACCCAGCAGATGTTTGATGCCAAGAACATGATGGCGGCTTGTGACCCACGCCACGGCCGCTACCTCACAGTGGCAGCCATTTTCAGAGGCCGTATGTCCATGAAAGAAGTGGATGAGCAGATGCTGAATGTACAGAATAAGAATAGCAGCTACTTTGTGGAGTGGATCCCCAACAATGTGAAAACCGCCGTGTGCGACATCCCCCCTCGTGGCCTCAAGATGGCTGCCACCTTCATTGGAAACAGCACAGCCATTCAGGAGCTGTTTAAACGCATCTCAGAGCAGTTCACCGCTATGTTCCGTCGCAAAGCTTTCCTTCACTGGTGAGTAAATGGAAGGGCTCTTGTTTCTCCTGCAGGGGAGTAATCCAGTACCTGTGCTGACATGCAGAGGAACTGTGGATATGAAGAGTTTTATTAATGTTGCAGGTACACCGGCGAGGGCATGGATGAGATGGAGTTCACTGAAGCCGAGAGCAACATGAATGACCTGGTTTCCGAGTACCAGCAATACCAGGACGCCACGGCTGAAGAAGAGGGCGAGTTTGAGGAGGAGGGTGAAGAAGATTTGGCCTAAAAACACCTGCTGGATCTTTTCTTTTTTACCATGTTAAAGTTTATGTTTTGGTAAATGGGAGTGAGAAGTGAGTGCTGAGCTTTCTACCAGCCTTTCAATTTTAACCAGCTTTAAAATGTTCTTATGTTCCTGTATCATCTTGTAGTGTTTAATGTGTAAACTGAAAATGTTATATTTAAACAAGTTCCTTAGTCTATAACCCTATTGTCATTTCTATATTAACGTTAACCTTTCTTAAGTTTAGATACCTGTTTCTCGCTGGGATTTACCAGTGTGTTCTGTCAACGACATATCAATAAAGGCGTCATGAATCTTCTGTGATTTGTCCTTGTTTTAATTTCAGGTAAAGAATCAACAAGAAATTAAGTCTAAAGATAAGAAACCATTAATTACAAAAAGGCTTTATAAATTTACATTTGACGCAAGAGATATACTTTCGACATATTGTTCCCAACATGCTACCATTTAAAAAAAAAAAAATAATAACACTACTGCAGTATTTTGTGCGTATAGATTGAACCCAGTGACTTTTTCAAAGCAACCATTCATTTGCACAGCAGTTGAACACATTCCTTTAATTTACCTACTGGACAGGTTTAAGTTGAATTTTGGATATAGCATGTTAAAGTAAACAAATGTGAAATCCCAAACTCTGAGCCCATTATAGAAGGAATGAAAAGTGGTCCAGAAAAAAGGTCAAACTATATAAAAAGGCATGCACAGGTTAGATTGAGAGGTAAAATACTTGTTGTATAGTTGTATACTGGGGTACATATAATCACCAGCATATAAAATATTCCATTAGCTAAAAGGTTTTTTTTCTACTTCTATGTACTTTGTTGTTGTGGCATTTTCTGGTTCTGATTTGCTTACAAACCAGTAAAACTGATTTAGGTAGGCAAATACAGTTTGGCAAAAGGCATTTTATGAAGCTACACTTTCACCATCAATCAACCTTACCTCAAAATCCAGTTTACTAGTGAAAAAAATAATGTTAAACTAAATAAGGGACAACAAACACACTTCCAAACGTCTCGCGGTCACTCATGGTCACTGTTACAATCATACCTTCTACTAATTTTCATCCTTTTGCTGTTGAACCTCTCTGACAGCCAATATCAGTGAGAGCATGTTTTGTAATGTGTTTCTCTCCAATGGTTGACATGTATACCAATGGGAACTGCAACGAAAAAAAAGAGAAAGATACCATAAAATCAAGAGACTGAAAATCAGTAGTGTAAATGGTCCTGATTGTGAGTTTCTGACCTGTCTGTGTGGATGTCCTTCTCAGGCTGAAGGTAAAATGGGTCACTTCTCTTCACCGTCTCCGGGCTGTTTACATGCCAACAAAATTTTTTATTAGTCATTAATTTTCTTACAGTCATTCTTATTGTGGTTGTGGGTGACTGTGCAACCCAATATGAATTCACAAGTTCAGTCACTTCTCCTAACCAACACGTCTTTGAGCAGTGGGTGATTAACAGCCTTGCTGAGTGAAAGGATGGCACACTAATTATTGTGCTGTGACATGCTAGTTTATATTTCTGCTTAGGTATATTGAAAAGTAAATTAAACTCACCATCTTGAGAGGTAAAACTCGTACAGTCGAACAGGACAGTGGAGAGGATTAGCAACATTTTCAAGCAGCTCCATGTTTTTCTCTTCCTCTCTTTTCCTTTTGCCCAGTCTCTCTAAAGATAACATGAAACATATAAGTGCTTTGTCAAAATCAGCCTAACTGTTACGTACGCACCAGTTTCTTCCAAAATTTCTGAGTTACTTCTTCTAAACTGGAGGTAGGAGACTCTGCTGGCTTTACTGCAGTGTTTCGAACATAGATTGATGCTGGCAAAGGAAAGACTCTGATGCTGCTCCACTGTCAAAAAGCTGAAGTGTTTGGTGAAGAAGAATAGCAGTGTGTTTAGCAGTACTATGGGTGAGTAAACACCCAACTGCTTACATTCCCAGAGGAAGGACTCCTCAACACGAAAAATCATAGCGCCTAGAAAAAAAGACATTATGGTAGTCAGAAAATCAATTTGGATCAATTAAGCACTTATTATATAGTAACCATACCACTGTGTATGTGTGAGGGTTTCCTTTGATTGAGCATCTCAGCCATCTCAGAGGCAAACCCACTGTACAGCTGGTCAGTAAAGATGTTTTCTATTCGATTTTTCAAAAATAGATACTGTAAAATAGAAAAATATATATATATTGGCATTAGATAAGCAATACATTACTTTAATTCAGTGCCATAAGGTTGTGATCAAGGGCCCCAGTTTTTAAGTCTTGGTTTAGTTCTGGTTTAGACCCAGTTTAGACATGGCCTCCTCATTTATCTCACATATTCCTGTTTGGAGCAGATTTAGTCCAGGTTTAGTACTTTTTTTGCAATGATTTGGGCCTAGTTTAGTCCTCAGTTCTTGTATTTTAGTCCTGGATAAGTGCATGTTTTTGACCTTGTTTAGTCCTTATTTAGTACTAATTTTGACCTGATTTGGACATGGTTTAGTCACGGCATCCTAGTGGGCCCCTCCACACTGTTCAGTTGCACTTGCTGCCCTGCCTGCTTCAAATAATTTGGATTTTGAGTTGTGTTTACCTGCTGGAGGCCCAGACACAAGTAGAAGATGCTGTCTGGGCTGTAGGTCTCACCATTGGGTCGCCGCACTTCTCTGATAAAATGACACAGTGCTGAACTCAACTGATGCGAGTCACACTGAAAGATGTCCTCTTCAATGGCCTGTGGGTTTTCTAAATGGGAAAACACCACATTTAAACAGTTGAAAATAAAAGACTAGCTATTGGAAGAAAAAATGAATAAATCTTACCACTGGGTTGCTGTCTGACCCAGCTTTTCCAGGCGCTGATCCCATATAGATGGTTCAGTTTGGTGGATGGTAAGACTACTGTACTGGAACTCCCTAAACTGGTTCGTCTTCGACCCTTAAAATGAAGAAGGAATTGTTTTTGGATATGTAAAAAAGTCAAAATATAATATGTGAAATGTACTGTAGCCTCTGGTCAGTAGAGGGAGTCCAACCCTTTTTCGGCTGTGGCTTTCTCTTGGTCTCTTGACTCCACGTTGTGCAGCAACTTCTGTCTGAGCTAATGCTCCTACAAAACAGGCAACTGTCAGTAACTAAATAATGTCAAGTACTATACAATAAGCTAAAATTATGAGAACAATGAATCAAAAATACTTACGAGATGAAAAATCTGCCTCTAGGTCCATGATTGGTGAAGAGGGAGGTTTCAGCTCTGGGTTTGTGAAAGCGGGGTCACCTCTAGTAGTTTCTTCAGGTTTATTGTTAGTGTTAATAGCAGGACTGAGGCAACTAGGATCTGATTCTGGTTTATCACAATGTATGTTCTCATCTACAAAAGACAAATGCATACTAGTCACAAAAAGTTAAGAATATTTTACTTTTGGGGCAGTTGCAGAATGTTCCTTAAATGCACTATAACCTATAAATGACTATTAGCTGTTTCTACTTAAAAATCCTACTGTCGTCGTTTATGTTATTTTACTGACATAAAAATTTTCACATTGACATGGATTGTGTCATTAAAAGTTTACCTGTGCTAGAGCAGGGTACTTCATCTGATGTACCTATACACTCATACTGGACAGCGCAATCTTTCATTTCTTTTTTCTCTGGAGGGACAATCATGGGCAATGGAACCTGGCAAAACATTATAATTAATACAACAATCTTTGTTGTGTTTTTTACATATGCAGTGGCAGGACTTACAGGTAAAGGCATGGGCATGGGGACAGGCGTGTGCTGGGAGTACATGTTCATAGGTACTGGGATGAAGACTGGCACTGGGACTGGCACCATCACCACCCTGACTTTGTCCTCTTCTGGTGAAAGTGAGGGTAGGAGCAAAACACCTAAAATAAATAAATATATAATTTAAATATATATAATTTTATTATTTTTATATATATATATACATATTTATATAAAATAATAAAATTGTAGTGAAGCTCACATTTTAATGTAAAAAATGCATACATTACATATTTGATACTTGATACTTAATTTTGTGTCATGCTATCCTACAGAGCAATGCATTATAGTTTACTAAATGCACCAGTGTAGCTGTAAAGTCTGATAGTGTGTGCCAAAGTTAATTTTGATGCCACAAAAAAGTTAAAACTGGGAAGAAATACTGATCTTTTTCATGTATGTAATTCAAAAAAGTAGAATATCAACATACTTTAGTTCACTTTTGACTAAGTGTTCCTACAGAACCACACCATAGCACAATGCCCTAATTTAACTAGTTCTTCACTGAAGTAATATTTATTATATAATATATAATAATTATACAGACAATAGTTGTGTATTGTCATGTATAACTAAAATGATTGTCAAATAAAACTAACCAAACTGTAGTTACATGGTTTACCAGAATTATTGTCAGTAACTAATATAGATCTAAACATCAAGAACAGGTAGAATCATAAACCCACTGCCGATAGAACAGACACAGTACTTCTCAAATATATTTATTGTCATTTTTTAAATTGTTTTTTCAATGACGTTTATGTTACATACAGTAAAATGCAGTGTTCATTCACCACCTGACACAAACTCTTCCTTATATGACTAAAAAAAACTTACACAAGAATATTATAATACAAATAAAATAAACCATGTTGTATAATAAACAATGATCTTCATTGAAATTAGTCTGTTACAGGTCATCTTCAGTTGCACCACAAATCTACTTACACTCACAAATATAGTGATCAAATTTTGGGGAAGTTAACATTTTAGATCTTACTGTGGAGGCCTTTATGTGTCCATTCTGTTTAGATCAGTTCAAATATCACAGGCTGAAATGCACTTTTTATTCTGCAAAACAACCAAACCTACAGGGTTTACAAATTGGAAAGAAATTTTGAATAAATCTGAGGACATCAACCAAAATTCCATCAAATTATAAATGTGACTGTACCATATTATTATAATTTTAGAAGTATCAAGTGTTCTATGGATGACTTTTCAGTATAAAATCATAGTGTATTAAAGAGTTGCATGAATCAAGCCCTTTTGTGTTTGGCTTCAGGGAAAGACATGAGGTCAAACTTTTACAGCTTTTGTCTTTGTCAACACTGTGTGTGTCTGCTGCTCCTCTGGTATAGTAGAGAATTATCAAAACTCCCACAAACCACAAACTGAAAAAAAAAGACTGAAACTTATAGAGCGTGGTTCATATCAGGATCTAACCTAAACCCATTAATCAGCTGTTCTGTAGCTTCTGTCTGTAATTCAAGCTCTGTTTGAAGAATGGCACAGCAATGTGAGGTTCTTGTGTATATATTACTGTAGAGAAGACCATAAGTAAAGCCACTGGTGTGCATCTTCAGTTAATTCTGTTTGGGATTAAGGCAGGAAGATGACAGACATGATGTCCACCGATTAGGAGGCTGTGAAGAAAAAAACTTGGGTGACAAACGCAACACTTTTGTACAAGTAATTTTAAGTAAAACCTCCATTAGACATTCAAATAACACACACATAATTGTGAATATTTCTGTTACTCCAAAGGCTTACCTTCATGAACTGTTTTGTAGATTAGTCTTGTGTGGTAGAGTTCGAAACAAGGCACAGGGCAGAGGCTGGGCTCTCCTGGACATGTTTTACAATAATATGTTGTTAGTCCTTTTAGGCTTTTAACATTTGAGTCAGTCTCTTCCTCAGTCTCATCAATGGCATCCTCCACATTCACATTTTCTTCAAGCTTCTGTTTCTTCCGCTCTTCCTCTGAAGCTTCTTCAGGTCTCTTTCTCTTATACTGTGAGCAGACCTTACAGTCATTATCAGCATCTCTTTTTCCCAAAAAATGCCGTCCTGATAGGCGTGCTGGCACACCTGAGCATGTCTGAGTCTCTTCCTGAAGACTCTGTGACGCTGGTGCAGAGGTAGATGCTTCAACAGTTGACTTGGAGGGATGTTGGCTATCAAGTGGAGCTGGTGCAATTGGCAAAACGGCTAGTTGAGTCAGACTTCATTTATGGGTTAATGTAACACCAGATAAGAACTGAGAAAGCCTAACAAGGTGCTTCATAACAAATTTAAATGTGCAGTTTGGTAATATAACTATGTATGGCTTCTAGGAATTTAAATTGTGGGAACTTAAAAGGTGTTTTAAAATTAAATGCCTACTGTCTAGATTTGGTCAAATCTGTGGTTGTTACCTGCAGAATCAGGAGGCTCAAGAAGCTGGCAGGACACCTCTTGATCCATTGTGATTGGACGACAGAGGACCGTCTTGTTTTTCATTGGTCGTCGACGGGGCATAGGCACATGCATGGCATCAGTCTGGGTACTGGCCTTTAGATATATAGATTATACAGAACAGGTGATAATCATTTAAACATAAGCATACATATATGAACATATATACACACAGAACACATGGTCTGTACATACGTGGTCATGGTTCTGGATAGTTTTGTTGGACTTAGCAGGAGTTCCTGAAAAGCCAAATAATGTGGACTTTACAATCAGTTACAAATCATGATAATATGTTTCTGACAAAACAAGTGTAAATACCATTAACTTTAGGAGACTCTGGGATGATGCCATTGCTGATAGAGTGTTTCTCAAAATGTGTGTAGCAATAATGGAGGAGACAGGCCATATTGCAGAAGTTCCTCACTGAACCCATGCACTGAAGGTTTTCTGCCATGTAGCCTTGCCTTCTGCAACTGTCACACCGAGCCATCTGTATAAAAAAATATATATTTCAGTGATATAGTACCTACGATATAGTATGAGATGCACTACAAAATGACCAGCCTCTCACCCCATAGTATAGCACCGTATACTGGGACATGCAGTAAGATTTACAGAACTCCTCCATCTTGCCCCCATAGTGACTGTGCAGCATCTTTTCAGAGAAGCCAGCGCAATAGCTACATGGATGCCATGGGTGATTCAAATTCATCTCTTTTTTGAAGAGTATTTTACAAGCTGAAAGACAATATACGGTCAGTTTTGTAGCATAAAGGAGAATCACAAGAATCCACGAGACATTTCTAGGCGCCAGAGTATATACTACCACTAGATGGCGCACAAATCATCTTTTGGTTTCAGCTTGTATTACAAATAAAACATGCAGGTTCAGTGACAGCTTACCTTCACTACAGAATGTCAGGGTTTCTTGATTGTTGGTAATCATTTCATAAAGCACCTTTTCTTGCTTGCAAAACTCGCATGATGCCACAATATTTTTCTGTATTTTATATTGTGTACAGCATAAATCACTGCAGAACAGTGAAATATTACCCTGTATAAAACAATTGCAGTTGATTTGTCAACCAGTAAACAAAATATGCCATCCGCAAAACATATTATGTAAAGTTTACCTACCTTGTGACTTAATAGATGTGGTTTGGTCCTAAACTGCTTTTTACAGTGAAAGCAAGAGAGTCTGTGAATAGAAAGCTCTGTTTTGGGTGGAGCCGGCCCTCGTTCAGAAGCAGAGGGTATTTCTGAGTTATGAGAAACTGGAGAGGTTACAGAGGGTGACAGTCTGGAGTTTTGGGCTGAATGTGGGTCTTCATTTGAAATGTTCCCATTAGAAGTTGTTGATTTTGGAGCATCTTTGCTTGGTGAATCTTTGGAAGAGAGGGTGCCATTTGTGAGGTCTGTTAGAGAGTGGCTAGCTTTCTGTAAGAATTAAAATAGATTAAATTATTACATTTAAAAAAGGGCAACAAATCCCAGGCGAAGCTTTTATGTGACTGGTCTTACCCTGAACGTAGTAACACAGTTATAAGAGCAGAAGTTTCGAATGGTGCCGTCCACCATGGCAAGATGGTACTGAGGCACAGCTGTCACCTTGCAATGACTGCAAGGGAAAGCAGTATCTAAAGCGGAAGGAACAATATAATGTGTAGATATGTCATAAAATACACACAAAATCAATATACACTGATCATTAGCTTTGTTTACCACTAAGTATATGTTTTGATGGACGACTCTTTTCCACACATAATGTTGAACAATAAAGTTGAACTTTTCCTTTTTGGTCTCGCTCCATGACAGTTGTGCAGACTACAACCACCTTGTGACAACAGGCACACTCACTGGTCTTTTTGCAGGTCTGTGTAAATATACATTATAAATTATTTATCTTGTACGTTTTATTGTTTTTCGGTGATTTACAGAAGTGACATGTACCTGTTTGTAGGTGCTGATGCAGGTGGGGCTGCAGAAGTTCTGTTCAGACTTATTGACCATAAGTGTCTGACAGGAGTCTGAGTTACTATTGCAATATAGTCCACAGCCTTCACAGCAGTTCAGAGCCAACTGTTTCAACTTTCGCCATGTCACAAAACAAGCATCACTACAAAGTCTGTGCAGAGAACCTTGATGGTTGACCTCATGTTCAATCTGAAAAAGAAAGTGTCACAGTCAAACCCAAAAGGTAATAATTAGAAATGGAAAATAAATCAAATGCATTTTTTTTTCTTACCTTGTCATTTAATTTGCAGACACTACAGAAGGGTTTTTCCGGTGGCCGGTCGACAGGTTTTTGAGGCAACTTATTTTCTACCCGTTTATCAGTAACATTTTTAGATGACTTTTGTTTGTGTCTAAAAACGGAGAGACAAAACTGCCCACAAAAGTTTATATACGAGTTGTTTTCAGCGGAAATTGTGACCATCTCCCGGCTTGGCAGCAAAATTTCCCTAAACAAAAGTAAAAGAAAAAGATTAAGTATTTTCTAACAACACATAACATAATAAAAACATAATCATGTAAAAAACATGCATGTACAAAATAGAGTTTAAAAAAAGTTGTGTTTTTGTTTTTATTTGCGCTACACATTTTTAAACATTGACAAAAATATTCTATGTTTTTAGGAGATAAATCATAATTTGAAAAAACTACATGTACTCACTTATGGCACTGAAAACATAACTTGTTCTTGCCAGCTAAAGGCAGGTGTCCAGTCAGACAGACTGTGGAGCAGAAGAGTTGCGTTGACCCTTTTCTTTGGAATGCCGTTTGCCCTTTTAATAGAATCTAAACATAAGCATACATATTTATTAAATGAGTTTGTCATATGTAAATTACAATCAAATCTGTGTAAGGTTATTAGTACCTTGGAACAACCGCTGCAGCGTACACCACCAGGAATAGTGGGCGGAGGTGGACGAGGGGCCATTGGTGTCAAAATAGGTAGTGTACTTGGAATTGGAGCTTGTGGCCTTATAGTGAGAGGAGTCATTGCTTGAAGCACAGTTCCTCTTCCAGGGATAAAGATGGTTGTTGGGGTTCGGACAGGTGCTTGGATGGATGCTGGAGCCGGGGCTGGAGCCGGGGCTGGAGCCGGAGCTGGAGCAGGGGCTGGAGCAGGGGCTGGAGCAGCTGGAGGCACTTCAGTAAAACGAAAGAAGGTACATCTTGAAAGCCTGTGACGAATACTAATAACTTAATACTTATATTACTACATAATAATACTACATAACTCACCAGATGGATGGGCAAAGGCATTGCTTCCACCTACAGAGTAGACTGAACTAATCCTCAGCTCCTCCTTAAATAGAAACCGATTGATAAATTATGTGAATTTCTGCTTTTCATAGCCAAAATGTCAATTATCTGCATGTGTCCTAACTTATACCCACCCCCTCATGCTCCAGCTCCTCCTTGATCTGTTGGATGGAGTTCTGAGGCAATAAAGCATTATCATACTCCTCATCAATGGGCTCTTCTTTGATGTTTACTTTGGGCGACAGAGGTGGATTGGTGTTCTCTGTCTGAGGGGTCTGTGGCTGTAGAAATTAAATGGAAGGATAATTCATTAAGTTTTGAAAATATGAAGGTATTGAGACCTAAATGAAGCATGTATCTACATCCTTACCGGTGGCTGCTGGCTGTCTTCTGTCTCCTCACTCTGATTGAGAACATCTGACAAGAATAAATAACCATCATAAAAAATGCAAAGGTACTTGGTAGTATAATTTAGCCTACAGGCAATGTCAGTACCAATTTCTGTCATTTAAGATCAGCTACATATCAGGACATTACCTCTGCTGTTCTCAGGTGTGTTGTCCTGGGAAGAGTGTAATGTACTGTCAGAACTGGAGCTTTCATTGTCCTCCTCTTCTTCGACCTCTCTGGAATCACCTACAAATGTGTCTCTTTGAATTGCAGACTTGGCCTCTTTTGGCAGACTGCTTTTGCTTGGTAAGGTAAAGTCCCAGTCCTCATCATCATCATCCACACCGCCTGAAGGCAGTGCATCCATGGCATTGTCAAGTGCTGCTCCCCCACTTCCTGCGCTAGCTCCCAGGTTAAATGAAGACGGGGTATTGGATGAGAAGGATGCAATGCGAGGGAATGTGTTATCAACCTCCTCTTCCATCTTGTCTTCTGGTCTGCTACAGAAGCTATCGTCTTCAGCAAGTGTCTGGTTATCTTTCCCAACCTTAGTCTCGCCAAGGTCACTTTTAGAAGAGGAGCCCGAACCTCTGGAGGAGTCCGCAAAGTCTCCAAGTCCCATCACTTCGTCAAATATCCTGGACATGCGTTTCTCATGCTCCTGTACATAAAATGACAAGTACTCAATCATCTAGGTATGAAAGATGTGTATTCGGCTCTAAAGTCCATGCATTAGTCCCCCAGCACTGCAATGGATGAAAGAATTAGGAGAGAAGCTAGCACAACAACAAAAAGAAGACAGTAGCATTTCAATAAACACTGTGTTCTGGCTGCATATAACTTTGCATATCCACATTTATATGGACCTGGTCACAATATATGGTATGGCTACAACCCCCATGTGTTGTCCCACCAAATTCCAATCATGAAGATAATGACTCACAAAATACAATTCATGGCATATTTAGGTATATAAATGTGCATAGAACCAAATGAGGGCCCAACGATCAAATGGGCATCTTAGGCTAATACCTAGAAAAACATCACAACTCTATTGTTTACTATAGTGCTGTGTTGTTGGAATGTTTTATTTAAAAAAGGGAACCGTGCAACACAACAGTGGGGTGCTAAAGCATTAGCAAATTAAATTATGCGTATATGCTTATTCATAAAGATTTAGATCAATCTGTCGTGGGAGCATGCAACTCTGTTTAGCTGTGAGCTATTAGGCTACATGCGCTAGTTAGCTTTATCTAGCTTACTCTTGCACATCTGGCCCTCCGAGCTAGTATTTAAAACTGAACTTGTAAGATAATATTCAATGGAGACACCAGTTTACTACAAACCTTGACATTGTGTTGTATGTAGGTGCGTTTTGTTGTTTCTTCGTACCTGTATTCGTCTAAGCCTCAGTTCCTCGGAGTCCGCCATGTTTTAATTATGCCGCAACCGCCGCGCTACAAACATCCACCCACCGCCACCAACCCCACTACTACTACTGACCGAGCTGTGTTTGCAGGCGACTGGACTGGGTCTGACCCGAAGAAATGCCTAAACTGGTGATTTAACTGTACAAAATAACGAAACAGGGCATCCTACTGTTGTTTACACGGGTTTTGTAGCTGCCATCAAAAATCCCTTGCGAAGAAGAAATTACATTTTGTAGAAATTATGTTAACTGTGTATTTTTTATATATAGTAATTGAGATAACGCATATGGTTTAATACTGAAGATGAAATGATAAATTGTACATTTTGCATTACCATGTTTGTGGATAAAGAGCACACGGGTCAGCTTCTCCTTTCCAGCAGAGGGCCATCGTGTTAACGGTATGGTTTACCGTAAAACCCGGCCCATGGTGGGCAACACTTGTTTCACTTAAAAGGTATATGCATAAAAAAAGACCTATTTAAAATTCGAAAAAAAAAATGTTTTTAAACCGCCATTACAGAAATAAAAAAAACACAATGAAGAAAAAAGGCGCACATTTTAAACTTTGTTGTTTCTTTTATTTCAACCTTACGGTATTGTTTGAGTAGATGTAGGTAAGCTAGAATATACTGTTATTGTTTTCCAGCGGTGTACGATCTATTAATCTTATTTCTATGCCCGTCATTTTGGGCCAGCCCTCCGCCACTACGCCTCCAGGAAGCAGGACCACTGTAGGGACATTTGACAGTGGCGTCTCGGCTAATTTGGTTGCTTTAGGACGTGAATGCTGAAGTCTCTCCGCCGGTGGATGAATGGCTGTAACGGCAGCGAGAGTGTTAGCAGCAGCGGGGGGGCCGGCCTCTTTGTCCCGGTTCAGGGGTGCACTGGTGGCCGGGGTCTTGGGGGACTGTATCGGTGGGGAGTTTGAGGGCGCAGAGGAGGTCCCCATGGAGAGCGTGTTGGAGCACTTGAGCGGCCTGGACGACGAGACCAAAGGAAATGGTAAGTTCAGAAATAAATCAGTGCTTTCCACATTTCATGCAGCGTAATGTTGAAAAATATTTTTCGATAGGTATCCTTGAGTACAGCGATGACACGGCCATGGCGCGCTGTGTGGTCCAGTCTCTGCTCACCCGAACGGGCTTTGATGAGCAGGACATGGCCCGCAGGTACACACAGCTACATAGAGAATACACTGACTATAAACTATATAGCCTACTCTTTGTATTTATATTCTGGTCAGCTATGCTGTCAACACTAATCTGTTAACACTGCATATTTACCTGACTATTTATGTCATCATAATATAAATGTTTCTATTTATTTTAATGTATAACCCACTCCAATATGCAGCAGTTAGAATCATCTTATGTAATTTATTATTTATATTCAATCATTAGAAGCAAAAAGTTTTAAATTGATATCCATATAAAGAATTTCTCTTGCCTCCAGGTTTGCTAAGGAGTACAGTGCTTCACCTGGTCGAGGTTATGGTTCTGGGGTGATCCAGGTGTTGAAGAAGCTGTCCTGCCCGCGGCTCAGTGATGTGTTCCAGCCCGCAAGAGACCAGTTCAACGGCAGGGGCTCTTTTGGAAATGGGGGTGCAATGAGGGCTGCGCCGTTCGCACTGACTTTTCCTGACATAAATGATGTTAAAAGGGTGAGTAAATAGTGAAGATCTTAGGAGTTCTTAATGTGTGGAGTGAGATGTGTGTCCATAGTGTGGGGCCCAAAAAAGCACCATTAGATTTGTACCAGAAGGAGAAATCAATGTTTCTCAAACTGTGGTCCCCTAAGTGGTTCGTGGGAAGATGTCACAAAGAAATCAGATTTTATTCAGTGTTTAGACTCTAAAGCAATTAATGTGCACAGATAAGTTGACTTCTAATTTGAAAATCAGCAAATCTTGCCTTAATTGAGACTGTAGCCTTTTGTCTGACACTACACAAACCCAACCTTTTACAACAGTCTCTGGGGTTAGGTGGTCCGGGATTTTTTTTCTATGCCAAATAATAGTCTGAGAAACGCTGGTCTAAATTAAGTAAAGTTGTTGTAATTAGTTTTAATAGTTTCTCTCTATTTTTCTCCAGTTTGCCCAGTTGGGTGCCATGCTGACCCACTCTTGCTCCCTGGGCTATAACGGCGCTATCCTGCAAGCACTGGCTGTCCACTTTTCACTAGAGGGCGCACTAGAGGCACCTCAACAGTTTATTAATAGTCTTATCACAGAGATGGAAGAAGTGGAGAGTACGGAAGTGTCCCTCAGTGATGCCAGAGGGTTAGTAGTAAATCTGAAGTTTTACTTTAGTTCAATGTCTGTATTTTAACAATGTGTTTTTGTTTAGTTTGAAGGAATTGGAGAAGCCATTTTGTGAAAGACTTCATAGAGTTAGAGAGCTGATGAACAGGAGCAAGGTCAGCATTGAGGAAGTCATTTCAGAACTGGGTCGGTATTGAAAAGTATCATGCTGTTTTTTCATAGTTTTTTTGCCAATATTGACCAAAAATGTCCTTTCAGGTAATGGCATTGCAGCACTCCATTCTGTTCCCACTGCCATCTTCTGTGTACTTCATTGTCTTAAACCCCTTGAATGCTTGCCCAAGAGCTACGGAGGCTTGGAGAGAACAATTGCATATAGCCTTGCACTAGGAGGGGACACAGACACTATTGCTTGCATGGCTGGAGCTATAGCAGGAGCTCACTATGGCATTGAGACCATTCCCCAGTCCTGGATAAAGTGCTGTGAGGGAGCAGAAAACGCAGATGTGAATGCAGAACGACTACATGCTTTGTATCATCAGTCACAGAGCAGCGGGAGTGGATCAAAGAAGAAAACATTTGAAGATGGCCACAAAAATGGTACAGAGAATAAGACTGGGTCTGAATAATGTTCAATGGACTAAAGGACACTTACAAAAAAACAGACGATGGCTCGTTTTAAATCTGGCTTAGCTAAACTAAACTAAACAACTGCAAAAAATCAACCAAGATACATTTTTTAAAACAAAAGTATGATCAGTATGATAGACAAAGTAAAATACCTATTGTCTACAGCCCTTACAATTTGTCTTTTGTCTTGTTAAACATTTGGCCCTTATTTTATTTTGGTGGATATGAATTACTTAATAAAATTTTACTTAAAGGCATATGTCAGTGGTCCTTTACCAAAATTCTTGGTCCCTTGTTCTTAAGTCCCACTTGAACCAGGACATTCAGCTCGGGGACAATAATGGAGTCAAAAAGTGTGCCCTTTCTGATTTGGAGGAAGTTCCTGGAATGTGTTTTTTGCATCATTTTGTTCAGAAAGAGTTTATCTGAAAGACAACGCTCTCAATTTCTTTATTTAAAAACAGGATATAGTGGAATTCCCTTTCTTGTGAAAAAATGAATACATTGAGGCAGCTTTATTCTTATGCACTACAACTTTACAAGAACAATACATTTTAATATGCATAATCTAGTAAACGATTCAATTAAAAAAGATTTACGTGTTATGACCCAGCTCCGCTAGGGTGAAGGGAAGTAACAAAAGAAAACAAGCTGTAAAACCAAAGTTAAAGGAATGTAAAGGTAAGATAACAAAAGGTGTCCAGAAAGGGTCAAACACAACTAACAAAACTAAAAACAAATGGTCTCAAATAAATCAAACGTATCAAAGACACAAAACACAGACAAGTGACTAACAAGTGTCACAACGATCCAAGTCACAATATAGAGCTAAGTGACAATACCAAGAGACACAGGTCAAAGTGGCATGCTGTTCACAGAAAATCCCAGTATCCCAGATTGCCAGGCGGGCGTGTCCAGCTGCAGGTGGAACCTCAGAATTGGCCACAGTCTACCAATCGGAGGAGAAGGCTCCAACAGCAGGGTTTAGATAGAACAAAATAAAGATATTAGGAACAACCTGTTCCAGGGGCAGGAGGCCAGAGGCCATAACACCAACTATAAAAAAGCTTGCCAAAACAGGTAGGGCAACACATAACTGACACAAGAAGAATTAAACATTTTTCTCTGCTGGTGCCACTTCTAGGAACAACTGCAGGAACATTGTGAGTTTGGTCAATAGGCCCGGACAGACTTTGTAATGAATAAATGGGAAGTAGAGTATAATTCCACTAAAAAGAGCTAATGCCACATAAAGATATTCGATCTCTGGATTGTCTATGATGGGTGCCAGCACAAGGAAGACTGCTGCAATAATGACAAGTACTGGGAGTATGATTAGAACCTGCAGAAAAGAGATCACTATTATATGTTGTAAAATATTAAAAAACCCTTTTACCATTTGCACTAACCTTGTAAGATCTGTGGAGGTCTGGTTTCTTTATTCTGAGATAGATTACTCCTGATACAGTGATGGCATAGAAAAACCAGCTTGTAAAGCTGGTAATAGAGAAATAAAATAATATTATTAGCACCATGTCTTTAAATACAAAATAAGGACAAAAATGAAAACCTAAACCTCACCTAGAGTAGTTGACAATAGTCTGAAAATCTCCAGACATAAGAACCACCAAAGAGACAAATGTAGTGAAGATTAGTGCTGGAGATGGGGTCAGTCTGTGCACATGGGCCATGGCCAGAATATCAGGCTGCAAATAACCAAAACACATTCTTATACTGTAAGTAGTTTTATCTATATAACGTTTCTTACCATGTGCCCTTCTCTGGCAGCTACAAAGGATATCCGTCCACCAGCAAAGAATGATCCGTTCAAAGATCCAAAAGCAGACAGCGCTGCAGCCACAGACATGATCCAGCCCCAACTGCCCAAGACTTTGTTTCTGAAATAAAATTTAAAAAATGTTAGACTAAAGATCTATACAACTATTCATTTTTAAGTGTACAATCAAATGTCCTACCCCCATGTTACTGCTACTGCATTTGACGAGATCATCTCTTTAGGGGTCATCACTGAGAGGTAGCTTACATTGACCAGCATGTATAAAACAGTCACCAAAGAAACTCCAATAACAACAGCCCTGGGGAGATTAACCTGAAGCACAAAGTATGTATTTAATGTTTGCGTGTTTTATCTCCGTGGCTTTTACACCAACCACCGCTTCAGATAATACAGTATTTGTCTCTTCAATTGCAATTTTGTAGACAAGACAAATTTGATCTAGATGAGAACTAAACTAAGTCAAAACCAGGACTTAACCTAAGAAATTCAAGACCCCTTTCCAGAGAGTTGAACTGCAAAAGGCTGGGGTGCCACCAGTGGGACCCCTGCCACAGTTTGAGAACCTTTATTTACTTTACCTCTGGCTTCTTCAGCTCCTCAGTGACAAAGTTGAGATTATACCATCCAGCAAAAGACCACAGTCCTTGATAAAAAGCCATACCCAGAGTGCTCAAAGAGGACTGTGTGCCAACAAATGAATTGTCAATGTTAAAATTGTCCTCAATGACTTTGCTGTTCTGCGTGACCGCTACTATACCTCCAATTACAATGAAAGTTAAAGACAGCACCTTTGCTACTAAGAAGACCACTTGGATTCTCACGGCGAGGCGAACATTTAGACAGTTCACAGTGGCCACCACCAGGATGGCCACTGCAGCAGCACACTTCACCGCGACTTGAGGAGGATGGCATCCTTCGTAAAAGGGTGCCAGGGCATACTCCGAGATGCTGATAGACATTGCTGCAACTCCAAAAGGTTTTAAAAGCAGTATCAAATTTAGTGCTGCAAAAAATGCCGGGAATGAGCCATAGATCCTTAAGATGTAAATAAACTCCCCTCCGGATTCAGAAATGATCGTCCCCAGCTCAGTGTAGCAAAGAGCAGCAAACATTGATACAACGCCCGAAAGAGCCCATATCAGCAAGCTGGCACCAGGGCTTCCCACATATCCCAGCACAAACTGAGGAGACATGAATATCCCAGATCCAATCATGGTCCCTGAAACTATGGCTACTCCTCCGATCAGTCCTATTTCTCGTTTTATTTTGAGGCCTTCAGGTTTTTGGTCGTCCATGGTGGTCTACTTGTAGAGGTGCTGCTTTAAACACTGCAATTGTTGCTTCTCTAAGTCTCAAGCGCGCAATGAGCAAAGAACATATTGCAAAATGAAAGTTATTCATTAAATCCTGTAACGAATCGGATAGTAGATACGATAAGATGTCATGCCAGAATTGTTATTACAATATATGTAACCAATTAACTTCATAAATGCTTTTCTTTTTAACAACCCATCAATCAACTTCAAACACTTGCCTCTGTTGTCAAATAACATCCCAAAAGTTCAGTGCAGGTCATTGATCTTTCTCAATGATTATTTTATTTATCTATTCAATGCTCTCTTTACCAAAAGGCTAAATATCTTGCAGTGGTTTCAGCCAATATTCTGAATTTGCTTCCAGAGGGCAACTGCAGTACAGGAAGTCCACAAGGATGCAAGTTTAACACTCACAAAACCCATTACATTATAGGGATATACCTTTGTATTTGCATTTGTTTTACCATGTGGAAACACTTTAATAGTTCTAAAGGTACTGGCAGTTAACACATACAACTGTTGAATTAAGGTTAAGGTGTACTTTATTGTCCAAATGGGGAAATGTATCCTCTGCATAGCTCTTGAACCATGATCTTGGTCAGGATGTATCTACATAGCTAGAAGATTTGGAAAAAATCTGACAAAACCATACATCTTAATACATAAGCTTCCATAGATACACAGATAGTAGTTAACTTGACTGTTGATCATCTGCAATAACTAAGATTTAATAAGATTTACTAAGATAAATAAGATCTACACTTACACAGGACAGTGATAGAACATATGAATATATGCATAAAAAGATCAAAATAAACTGCACTGGGTTATACAAAAATAGTTGCTGTAATAAAACAAAAACAAAAAAAATTAAACATTTTTCTCTGCTGGTGCCACTTCAAGAAACAATTGCAGGAACATAGTCAGTCTGGTCAGCAGGCCCGGGCAGAATTTGTAATGAATAAATGGGATGTAGATTAGAATTCCACTAAAGACGAACAAAGCAACATAAAGGTATTCAATCTCTGGATTGTCTATGATGGGAGCCAGCACAAGGAAGACTGCTACAATAATGACTAGTATAGGGAGAATCATAGGGACCTGTAAAAAGACATAAAAACTATGTCAACTAAAAGTTCAACTACACAAATCTGTTTAAAAATGTGTATTATCACTGACCCTGTATGGTCTGGGAAGTTCTGGCTTTTTAATCTTAAGATAAAGGAGTCCGGAAAGTGTGATGCCGTAGAAAAACCAGGCCGTAAAGCTAAATGAATAAATAAACGGTTGAAAAATGCAAGAATTTGGAAAGTAAAGTACAATGTTGACCATACCTGAAAAAGTTAACGATACTCTGAAAATCCCCAGGAATGAGAACCAGCAAGGAAACAATTGTAGTGAAAATAAGGGCTGGTGATGGAGTGAGTCTGCGCACGTGGGCCATGGCCAGAATATCAGGCTAGAAAATAAGTGATTTTATGAGTTAAAAAGGTCAATTCTAATTTAAAATGTCTAAATAAAATGGAATTTGCACCATGTGTCCTTCTCTGGCAGCTACAAAGCAAACACGCCCCCCGCTGAAGAACGTCCCATTCAAAGATCCAAAAGCAGACAGTGCTGCAGCTACAGACATAATCCAGCCCCAACTGCCCAAGACCTTATTCCTGAAATAAAATATATATATACAATTTAAATGCAATACATCCCTCCTGATAAAAATCCACAAAAACATACACTACACTACAGACACTTTAGAATAAATATTTATATTCTTGTAACACAAGATCAACACAGTTTTACCCCCATGTAACAGCTACTGCATTGGACGACATGAGCTCCTTAGGCGTCATCACAGTGAGGTAACTCACATTGACCAGCAGATATAACCCAGTCACCATGGTGATGGCAATTATAATAGCTCTAGGGAGATTCACCTGAAATACAAAACAAACATTTGTCATTAATTATGCATATTTCTTAAAATTCAAAATAGTAAAAAAAATGTTACTAGATGTGTATGTGACATGGTATTTACAATAAATATTTTAAATTAATTAATTACATCAGCTGGAAAAGGCCTTTTTTAACAGGTGGAAGAAACAACAGATCATTAGATAGGTTGTCTATAGGTATATAGCTTGAAATGTTCATTTAAAGGATCAGCTATTTTATTTTGTGTGTGTGTGTATATATATATATATATATATATATATATATATATATAT
>JAVQKC010158802.1:0-11165 GCA_036025475.1 Philypnodon macrostomus
ACAATATAAATACAAAGGTGCAGGTAGGATTTAAATGAGGTGTAAGTAGAGTATTTCACAGGTGGTAAAATTACTTCAAATGAATTTCGTATTGCACATGATATAGTATTGCACAGGTAGTAAGTAGCGTTGACAGTAAGGTGACATACACGATACATTCAAATAGTGCAGCAGCAGTAAACATATTACGTAAAGTGATTTAGTGCAGTATTATTGAGAGTTCAGTATTATTGGGAACATTATCGAGAGTTCTGTAGTCTGACAGCTTGGGGGTAGTAACTGTCTCTGAGTCTTTTAGTGCGTGCTGGCAGGATCCTGTATCATCTACCAGAGGGTAGCAGACGGAACAGTCCTTGTGCTGGATGAATAGGTTTCTTAGTGACGCTGCGTGCCTTACGCAGACCTCTGCTGTGGTAAATGTCATGGATGGGGGGGAGACCGCTGCCAGTGATGTCCTCGTCCGTTCGCACCATCCTCTGTAGTGCTTTTCGGCTCTGAGCGGTGCAGTTCCCATACCACACTGTGATGCAGCCCGTCAGCAGGCTCTCGATGGTGCACCTGTAAAAGTTGGTGAGGATGCTGGCGTCTTTGTCGTGCTTTCTTCACCACAGTGTCTGCATGTAGTGTCCAGGACAAGTCCTCACTACACGCTGTCTCCTGAAGTCCACGATCATCTCCTTAGTTTTGCTGACATTCAGAGAGAGGTTATTTTCCTGACACCAGCTGGTCATTGATTTCACCTCATCTCTGTAGGCGGTGCAGTCATGGGTGAACAGGGAGTACAGGAGTGTGAGAACACAGCCCTGGGGTGTACCAGTGCTGAGGACGAGTGTGGAGGTGAGATGAATGCCAATTCTCACCACCTGTGGTCTGTTGGTGAGTAAGTCTTCTTCTCCAGGCCCAGGGCAGTGAGCTTAGCAACCAGCGGGGGTTTACCTTCTTGAACGACCGCCTCACTGCATCTGTGTCTATGGAGAGTACAGCGTCCTCATGTGGTCTGGTGACAGGCGTGGTGTTGTCTGCATCAAACCGGGCATAGAAGGTGTTGAGCTCTTTCGGAAATGATGCGCTGGACAGTTACACCAGCCTGCTCCTCCCCTTGTAGTCAGTGGTACAGCATAGTCCATGTCACACGCGTCTCGGGTCATGGTTCTGTTAGGCAGACTCCACTTTCTCCCTGTATTCCGTCTGGGAGGTCCTGATGGTACTTCTGAGGTCGTACTTGGCTGCTTTGTAGGCCTCCTGGTCTCCTGAGTTGACGGCAGTGGTGCAAGCTTTGAGTTTAGCACACACCTCTGGTCCAACCAAGGGTTTCTGGTTAGGGTAAGTGCAGATGTGTCATCAATGCACTTCCCTATGTAGCCTAGGACAGAGTCTGTGTACGCATTGATGTCACCATCAGCTGCATCTTCAAACATCTTCCAGTCAGTTGTTTCAAAGCAGTCCTGTTGCACTTCATCAGTCGTACTGTTCCATTTGTAGATCTGTCTGGGAACTGTTTTTTCCAGTTTAAGCCTTTGTTTGTATGCAGGCAGCAGCAGAATAGCATTGTGGTCAGATTTATCAAAGGCTGGGTGGAGGAGGGGTTTGTAACTGTCCTTGAATGGGGTGTAACAATGATCAAGAGTCTGCTCCCCCCTGGTGGGGAGAGATATGTGCTGGTAGTATTTTGGTAAAATAATGCTGTAAAGGTAAAAAATTAAAAACGATCTTTCTTTGGACTACCATTCACACCGTGAGCTCCTGCAGTGCCCGTTCCGCACCTCAGTTAGTGTGAATCAGCCATAATACAAGAGCATTACTACTTCAAAGTAATATTACTCAAGTGAAAGTAAAAGCCACACTTTTAAGTACAATGTCTTAAAAAACAGGGGTGTGAGAAGATTTGAGATTATCTATGCAAAGTTTAGTGTAAACGGTTCCACAAAACCAGGATTATGATTGCTTTCAAACTAAATCAAACCACGCCCTGCTCTTAAAAGTAGTCAATTTTATTTTGCCCTGATCTAAGAGCAACTGTTTGGTCCAATTTATGGTTTAGGAAAGCATTGAGTGCAGTATAGTTCATATCCATATCTCGTGGGCTGGTACGGTTGACATTTACAGCTCAAAACTTGGGAATTCTGACTTCCAAAGACAACAGGCCTAATCCCACATTCACCAGTGTTGATGCGGCTGTCTACCAGTGCAGTTAATGGGAGCACACACCATTAGAGAGCTGCTGGACTGTGACAGTACAGTCATTGGAAGCTGTGGTTCATTAAACTCACAGAAAACATAAAGACATCTTGTTTAAATAGACAGATTATCACATATGGAACAGGTATAAATTGTGTTTACAGGTAGGGGTCCATGACATAATGATATAGGGTCAATCCCAGGTATAAATCAGGTCTGAATTAGGACTAAACAGGGTCTACTGATAGGAGTAAACTAGGACAAAAAGGTCAAAACAAGGTTTAAACCCAGGAATAAACTGGGACAAAAAGGGTCTAAGAGATAGGAGAGTTAGGGCTAATCCAGTTCCATTTTTGAGGATAGTGTACTTCAATTATGCACAACCTTAAATGCATTTAACATTCAACTTTTTTTTCACAGTTTAGTTATGTGTTATTGTTACTGTGTCCTCGAAGGACAGGGTTGTCTCAGTTGTGTCAGTTGCATAGCAAATAAGGGTCAGAGTCCCGGCAGCAGGACCTTTCTAGAGTTTGCATGTTTCTTCCTGATTCTAGGTGGGTTTTCTCCCCTTTTCTCTCAGTTTCTTCCATCAACCTTACCCTGTTAGGTATATGCTGACCAAAATCCTGGCTCAAGGTCTGGAGAAGGGTCCCCGAGTGCTGCACTGTTTCCGGCGATGGATCTAAACAGTTTATTAACCCAGCGACATTAAAGGATGGATCAAAGGGACGATGAAGTATATCTTAACCTTAGAAGGGTTAACTTGATATAGGTCACTTCAAAAAGGACTGGTGGCAGTTACATTAACACTGACTTCACACAATAATAATAATGCAATATACTAGTAGGCTAAATGAGATATAAATCATGTTTGAATCTGACTTTACAAACAGGAAGATGTTATAAATAATTACTACAAAGGCCATAGTAAATCCTGGTTTTATAGCGAGCTGTGAGGCTTGAGCTAAAGCTGTATTCAGCTGTTTTCTGTTTAGTATTAGTTTTTTTCACTATCATGTCATTTTTTACCTATAAAGTGAGAGTCGTACACAGCTGTTTCTTATATTGTATACTAGCTTTGTTTTGTCACTACAGCATTTCTTCTTCAAGATTACAGCTTTAAAATGCATTTAGTATATACAGTCAATGAACTAGCATTCAATATAAAATAATTAACACCTATGGCAATAAATGTCCATCAATCAATTAATTTAGTCATTCAAATGACAGATCAAGAGGTATAAATCAATTCCACCTGAAGTATTATGACCATGCTGCATTCAATTTGAAATAATCACTCACAGGACAAGAGTTAATCAGATGGCCTCTGCAGAAACCTATGTGAAATTATATTTATACATCAATTAATAACTAAAGAAATAGGACTGCTCTATAACATCTTTCTTTTGTTTCTTGTTCTTAGCCTGGAACATACTGAACTAAGAGACTTCTGCAGTGAACCCTTTCATTGCAAAATGCTTCAGGCTCAGTATTATAAGAAAATCATTTATTCTCATAGTGACAATCAGATGGTCTTGACTGATCTTTAAAGTTGTATGGAATTAAAAGAAATCATCTCATCCAATGGAACAAAATGGAGACTGACTACCGCAAAAATACTCCTGCATTACATTCAAATTTTATACACAGTTACATATCATAAAGACACCAAACTGGATTGATTTTGGTACTCCTGCTATGAATATTAATTAAGTAATTAAATTTATTAACGGTCTAAAGCTGCAATCCCTGGATCAACAGCCACACATGTCAATATTAGCACGTGCTAACACAATCTTCAGGGGGCGTGATGTGCAACAGGTCAACATTATAAATTAATATCAAGCAGAATAATACATTGAAATCAAATTAGTAAACAAACCTTGCCTAGTGGTGGAAAATGGCATTTTACAAATATGCACTGATAGCCATAACAATCTTAATTGAAGCTGCACTACCTGATTTTTTTAAATTGTGCAAAAAAAAGAAAAAGGATAAAAAAGGAATATTTAAATGATGCACTCCCTCTCCCCTCAGCCTCTGTCATTCTTCCCAAACCCCTCCCATTGTTTCACAAATGGAGCACACACTGCCATATAACCAGGAAGTATGAGAATAACAAGCAGCGGTCTAGAGTTGGCTTTTGAAATAAAACACCAGCACCATCACATTATTCCTGATAAAGTCTAGTTCTGACTAGATAAAGGTTAGAAAGTTGCATCCCTGTTCTAAAACAAAAAACCCACAGAGGGTCTCAATGTATCTTTCTTTTCTCAGATGAATTCTGTTATGCTGAACTATTGACCAAATTATTATTTTTTGCTCAATTACAACAAAAGTGTGTGACACATAAACTCCTCACATATTCAAACTAAAATGGTCTACACCGTTTTCCCCCCAGCTCTGTAGATAAATGCCATTAGATTACACTGCTCCCTGTGTTTGCCTTATAAATGCCTGGGTTGTTACAATCAATGTGCCACAGTGCAGCTTTTGTTTACAAATCTAGTGCCACCTACAGCCCAGCAATCTATGACAAAGAATAATCTCTGTCATAGAACCAGATAAACCAAGCATCATGAATGAAAGGTTTTACTTATGTGGCCAGACATACTTGGTAATTTCCTCCTATTGCAGACATCAATTTCCTTTCTTAGCGTGCACAGCAGCTGAGATTAGGTAACTGCAGAATATTCGTGTGCAAATTGCATACTGAAAAATGCATGCAACTACCGTACAGTGGAGTCCCATATAGCTATTGGTCTTCTACTATGAGCTTTGCAATGTATGAATAGGGAAATGTGTGCTTTTACAATATTGCACACTCCCATATTGCCTTCTAATTTAGATTGGCCAAGTTTGATTGGAGGCAGCAATAAAGTTCAGTCAAAAAAATAACAGAATTGCAATTCTTTTCAAAATAATGCACGACAACTAGGAATTAAAGTATATGTAAACAAAAAAATATATTTTCTAACTGACATTTGAAGGATTTAGCAAAATGTGGATCAATTCTAGGCCAAAATAAAGTTATGTTAAAATAAATAGTCTCTTTTCTAAATTCACCCATACCAACTGGGAATAGGATACTGCACACAAAAATACACATACATGTGACGGCAATGTACAGAGGATTCCCTTTTAAAACCATGCATGTTAAGTCTCCTATATGCTCTTTATTTACTTATACACAAAAAAGCTAGAAACATTATTGGCATCAACAAAGTGCATGCATAGCAACAAGGAAAAAGAGACTGCAGGAAATTGCTGAAAGTCAAATGTATCCTTAAGCTGTTTGCATTGACCATAGTATTGTGAAACCTGTATGCACGTAGCCTATAGTCCAATATATTCTTATGTACTGCACATAGGCAAGGCTAGGCACAATTTTGACCAATTTTGGAATAAAGTTAAACAAATAGTCATGGATTTTTGTTCCCCAAATTGCATGCGCAGCAACTAGAAAGAAAGAGACTGCAAAAAATCTATCTGGTTTTGTTTCATGATATACATTACATTTACTGTTACTAAATGTATTGTCAAGGAATTTGAATGCATCTTTTTTCACATGGTAGTACTCTCTGTGGACCCAATGCAGACATGGCCGGCTTGCACAGAACACAAAGAAAGCACAGACTACTAATAATCCAGGTTACCTCGGATGGATGTGGTGAATATGTGGTCTTTACGCGTCCTGGTGGTGCGCCCTGTTCCGCTGCGGTGTGTAAATGCTTGCTGTTGCCTTCTGCCTGTATTGTAGTGTGTCTCCACCTCTCCTCTCTTCACTTCTCTCCTCTCGCCAGCTCATGTGTTCTGTAGAGTGGGAGTGTATACTTCCAAAGCCCCCCTTACCCCACCCTTTGCTAGCTCCACCACTGGCTACTGCTGCTGCAGTGACTAGGAAGAAAGAAGTGGTTGAGGAAAAAAAGATACAGATGACTGGTAAGAGACAGGAATATGAGATATGATCAAATAAAGGTGCAGGGTGGTTTGTTTGGTCAACAGCTAGGGAATGCATGAAGAGCAAGATGGTACAATTAGGGAAAAAGAAACTGAACGAGCAATAAAAATTAACAATGCATCTTAATTATTTAAACAATAATGGGTTGGATTTATATGTGTCTCCAATCTTTTAACCCGAGAGCTCCTTTTACAAAAATGAAAGTGGCTGAGAGAGAGAGCTGCTCATGTTTTGGAACATTCATTATTTTAATCAAACTAATTTTGTTTTCCTTTAACATTACCTATAGATTTAAATGCTGGCTCCATTTTGCATTAAAACAAATAAAACTGGGTTACTAGGCGATAAATTGAATTGGACTAATTGTGCTTGTGTCAAATTAATAAACCCTGTTTAGTCTGTCAAGTGTTTGGGAGCTACTGGTTGGAGACCCTTGATATAGCACTGAAAGCGCATAAAGACGAGCACATTATCCTTTTACTATACACGTTGGTGGTGGTAAGCTACCTCAGTGGCCACAGCTGCACAGGGTCGGACTGACAGCCCTTCAGAATAACACCAAACATACAACCATAATCACACTAAAGTCATGTTACTACTTAGATCTACTTGGGTTGTTTTTTTCCCTTATAATTGTGTACTCCATAATACCATCTCATGTGGACGTGGACATCAAAGTATAGCTTCGTCCATACATTGGGTTCAGCTGTGTTGTGTGAAGACCACATGCATTCATCACCTCACCTCAACTACTGCAATAGCCTACTCTATGGTTAACCCACTAGACTCCTCAATAGACAACAATATATCCAGAACTGGGGCTGGTAAAAAAATATTGCGATAACTATTGGCATTATTGTTTTCAAATTGATGTGTCAAAATCAAAACATTAAGATTGGTTGATGAAGAAGTACATCAGCACAATAGTAAACTTGCATCAATGAGCATTTTAAATACATTTTAAATGGTATAAACATGGTCCAAATAAAAGAAAACTGTTGTTGAAAGGCTGCCAGCCCTCAGTCTCCACAGAAACACAGGCACAATATTACTGACATTATAAATGACACTGTGACATTGCGGCTCATTTTAAACAAAGCCTTATTTTGAACAAAGCACTCAGACAAAATTAAATGTCGTTATCCCAGAAGCTGAATTCAGGGATGTCTCAAATCTCCAGAGCTGTCATTACACTGCCAAAGATGTTGGGCCAAAGTGCATTGCGCAAGTTTTCCAAATAAACACTGAAATTAAATGGATTGTTAAAACCATCTGCATAGCCTATTGTATATACATCAGTGGTTTTAATGCTAATCTTGCTTTCAAGTATTGTCATGTTTACCATATACACAAGTTTCCGACATTGAAGACCTACCAAGTACCACCAAGTTCACCTCACCAAGTTGTCTGATCAAGACTTCACTGAGGTGTCTGATCAAGACCTCAGTGAGTTGTCTGATCAAGACCTCAACGAGGTGTCTGATCAAGACCTCACAGAGTTGTCTGATCAAGACCTCACCGAGTTGTCTGATCAAGACCTCACCGAGTTGTCCGATCAAGACCTCACCGAGGTGTCTGATCAAGACCTCAGTGAGTTGGCTGATCAAGACCTCACCGAGTTGTCTGATCAAGGACCTCACTGAGGTGTCTGATCAAGACCTCACCGAGGTGTCTGATCAAGACCTCGAGTTGTCTGATCAAGACCTCACCGAGATGTCTGATCAAGACCTCACCGAGGTGTCTGATCAAGACCTCAGCGAGCATAACAATCACATTAGAACATACTTTTATAGTGAACTAAAAATAAAATCTGGTCTAAACCAAGATAAAAAAGAATGAAAGAAGTGCATAAGTAACTAAATCTCTCTAAAAATCCAGAAACAAATTATGTCTAAAACAGGACTAAACACTGGTCACACATCAAATACTAAATTAAATAAAAATATCTTGTCCATAAAAGCCTCTCTTAGTGGATTCTGATTCAAGATGGGGTTTAAACACAGCCTTTTGAAAGTGCTGCCAAAGTCCTATTGACGTGAAGCAGACTATGAGAAATAATTCCCATGTCTGCCGTAATAGGTCCTAGCACTCAAAAACAAACATGGCCGCCAGACTTTCATCTTCTACCTTGGATGCTCTCTGGACACTTTCATTTCGTCTGACAGCAGCTCCACTTGTGTTAGGAGAGGTACTACAGAATGTGTTGATACGGACAGGAGTGATGGGGAGGGGAGAACAACGGATTCCCACCAGGAGAATCAGCCTGTCTGGAGTAGTGCGTGTGCTTTATTTTTGTGATGCTACTGGAATCAGGATTTCCTTTGGGATCTATAAAGTAAAGTTCAGAAAAGTTAGCTTAAAGTTGCACTACCTGATTTTGTCTAAGTTTGAATGTTTCCCATTTCTCTCCTTGCACACCATGGCGTATCAGAATAACGAGCAGCTGCCTGAAGTTGGCTTTCATTTCTTTGAACTAAAAAATCCGCTGTGAATTTTTAAATAAACCATCAGCTCCCTCAGATTATTCTTCATAACTTGATAATAATAGCTCCTGTACTGTTGAATCGGGTGATTGGGTAAAACAAAAATATGAAAACAAAAACAGAGGGTCTCAAATCTTGACCTCCGTTATGCTGTACTTTTAACTGAGGACATTAGTTCAAATTGGTCATTCAGAATGTGAGTGGAATCCTGTGGCGTTTTTTGGCCTTGTTTTTAAGTGCCCTCTGATCAAAGATTTCTTGAAGAGAGTGGGCAGGAGACATAATTTTTCCTGCTCTCTTAATGAAATTATAAAACTGTGTTTGAAGTTTGACCGACCGAATGTTTTGATAGCATATCTCATTATGGACTCATACATGTATTATAAAAAGAGGACTTTTATAAGACATGTATTGAGTCAATAATTATACACTGCTCCAAAAAATAAAGGAAACACTTAAACAACACAATGTGACTCCAAGTCAATAACACTTCTGTGAAATCAAACTGTCCACTTAGGAAGCAACACTGATTGACAATCAATGTCATGCTGTTGTGCAAATGGAATAGACAATAGGTGGAAATTATAGGCATTAGCAAGACACCCCCAATAAAGGAGTGGTTCTGTAGGTGGTAACCACAGACCACTTCTCAGTTCCTATGCTTTCTGGCTCTGGTTTTGGTCACTTTTGAATGCTGGCGGTGCAGACTGAGTCTACAACCCACACAAGTGGCTCAGGTAGTGCAGCTCTTCCAGAATGACACATCAATGTGAGCTATGGCAAGAAGGTTTGCTGTGTCTGTCAGTGTAGTGTCCATAGCATAGAAGTGCCAGCAGGAGACAAGCCAGTACATCAGGAGACGTGGAGGAGGCCATAGGAGGGCAACAACTCAGCAGCTGGACCGCTACCTCTACCTTTGTACAAGGAGTAACAGGAGGAGCACTGCCAGAGCCCTGCAAAATGACCTCCAGCAGGCCACAAATGTGCATGTGTCTGCATGTCAGAAACAGGCTCCATGAAGGTGGTATGAGGGCCCAACATCCACAGGTGGGGGTTGTGCTTACAGCCCAACACTGTGCAGGACATTTGGCATTTGCCAGAGTACACCAAGATTGGCAAATTCGCCACTGGTGCCCTGTGCTCTTCACAGATGAAAGCAGGTTCACACTGAGCACGGGACAGATGTGACTGGAGATGCTGTGGAGAACGTTCTCCTGCCTGCAACATCCTCCAGCATGACCGGTTTGGCAGTGGGTCAGTAATAGTGTGGGGTGATATTTCTTTGGGGGGGCCAAACAGCCCTCCATGTGCTCGCCAGAGGTAGCTGGACTGCCATTAGGTACCGAGATGAGATCCTCAGACCCCTTGTGAGACCATATGCTGGTGCGGTTGGCCCTGGGTTCCTGCTAATGCAACACAATGCTAGATAGACCTCATGTGGCTGGAGTGTGTCAGATGAAGGCATTGATGCTATGGACTTGCCCGCCTGTTCCCCAGACCTGAATCCAATTGAGCACATCTAGAACATCATGTCTCATGCCATCCACCAACGCCACATTGCACCACAGACTGTCCAGGAGTTGGTGGATGCTTTAGTCCAGGTCTGGGAGGAGATCCCTCAGGAGACCAGCTACCAACTTTATGCTGATGATGCAGTTATATATGCTCCCACAACGTCTCCTGAGCTGGCTGATAATATATTATCCACCTGCATGGCAGATGTTCAGCAGCGGCTCACTCAGAATCAACTGGTGTTAAATCTTACAAAAATGGTTTCCATGTGTTTTTCTATAAGAAAAGTAGATCTAAATGATAATTTTCAAATCATGCTACACAATGATAAGATCAACCCTGTCTCAGAGTTTAAATATCTTGGATTGATATTGGATTCCCAACTTAAATTTAACAAACATAATGTCCAAAAATCTCCAAATCTATACTTGGTAATTTGAACTGTTATAAGTTGATTAGAGGCTACTTACCTAAGCAGGCGACCCTATTGTAGATGAATGCGATGATCTTCTCACATATATCGTACTGCATAACATCATGGGCTCAGGCTCCCCCTACTGCAACTAAGTGCATTTACTCTTTATACAATCGAGCAATTGAGATTATGGATAAAAGGAAAATTTGATATCATCCTTGTTCCATTCTTAAGAAGTATAATCTCCTGTTTTGTAGTGTAACTGACCTCTTGACCTCAACAGACTCAGCAGGATACCTGTTTTTTAAGTAACCATGGAGAACTTCTTATCACATTGAATTATAACATTTGGAGGACCAAACAGGAAATTCCAATGTGGTTGTATAAAGATGTGACAAGCCACTCTTTCGATGAGATCAAAGACTCCAAACAAACCAAGAATTGAAGAAACTGATTAACAACGGATTAATTAGTTCTTTAGACTCGGACCCCGACGTGTACAGACGTAAATACACAATGCTGTGGTAATGGAGTTAACCATTTGTCATTGTGTTGGACCCTGCATCTCGGGTAACTTTTATGACCCTAGCCTGGGGCTGCATGCCCTGGTAGACTT
>JAVQKC010158808.1:0-44018 GCA_036025475.1 Philypnodon macrostomus
AAGACTACCCTAGACTATTTAGTAGAAACAATTAAATGTAAAAATGTGTGATTATAATAAGCTTAGATTACTACTGAGAGACAGAGAGCAGTACAGGGTACGTTCGACAACAGAATGAACTCACCGGGAAGTGACGTCTGCCACGTCACAAAGACTATAGTGTTCAAGAATGCATTGTGTCATCAACATAAAAATGTCACCTGCAGCAAGTGAAATGTTATTAACATAAATATTGAATAAAGTTGGCCTCAAAATGGAACCCTAAGCAACACCTTTATATAAGGGCAAGTGAAGTGAGAGAAGGCCCTCAACTACAGACTGAAAGCAACCAGTACAATAACACCAAAAACACCAATATTTTTAAAACTGTCACTCTCTCAAGCAGTGAGCAGTATAGAGTGATCCACAGCTCAAATCAAAAGCTTTGACTAAGTCCAGAAATATAGCTGCACAAGCTTGTTGTCAATGACACATGTTATGTTAGACAGAGATGGAACTAAGACCTGATCTAAATCCAGACTGCAGTGGGTTTAAAATGTTCCAAGTCTGTGGGGGACGTATGCTGCAGCTTGTAGGGCACAAGTCCATCCAACAGGTTTATACCACTCCCCCAAGTATCAGCCTATACATCTCAGCTCACAAACCTTTCTAACCAGAACTGAAGAAGTCTGCTGGACTGGCAGATGAAAGCTTTTCAACAATCAAAACCTTGTCCAGATGCCCCTTTTTCAACTTTCAGAATGACCTTTACCTGGATGAATGACAACCTTCACCGTTGTCCTTTTATAATCTATTAATTTGGACTTGGGGACTAACTTGACTTCTCAGACCTTTCTGTGACGTTATAATTATTGTTTTCTTGTCAAAAATATACCTGGGGTTGTCAAACCTTGAGTAATCTTGTATGCTGAGGCTTACATTCTGAGGGACTTCATTTCTAAGTGGAAAAGATTAAGAAAGTCCACTTTGCTTTTACTTTTGTTTGAATTGACTGCAATGATGAAGTTGGTGTGGCCAGCAGGGGGAAGGGCATAATATTGTCTTTTTTAAAATGTTGGACTTAAATATATGCTGCCTTGTTCTGTAGTTATACAGTGTCGTTATTGTAAACCTCTACTAGAGCTTGCTCTGAATGCTAAAAAGTAATTAGCATGAATATTTTGGGTGTGCATCTAGTGTGTCTTTGAAATGTCCAAATCTATAGCGTAATTTAATGTCAGAGACCTCTCAAATCAATGAACGCTGAAGGCATTAAAGAAACAGTTGCTCAACAGCATGTAATTAAACTGTGCGATGTTTATAAGCTGCATATTTGTGTTTCTGTGTGTACGTTTTGTGTGTGTTGCGTGTACGTGTTAGACTTCTTCACTTGGCTGTCTCCAGTAATTTGAATGATCAAGGGAATGTTGGCTTAACGAGAACGTGGTTGTGCACTGTTTTCAAAATACACCAATTCCCATATTATATTTACATTCATTTCAATATGAATTTAATATTCATGAACTAACCATGAGAAATAAAAATCATTAATGTTAATTGAAAAGGGACACAGCACCAACAGAAGAAACCCTTGGAAGGGGTCCAGTGTGTTTTTGTGGTGCTTATTCTGCATATTTGTGACAGATTTTTGCATTTGTATTATAGCCTCAGGTAATGAACACTGGTGATGCTCATAGAAGACTATTTGAATAAAAGAACTGTCCAAATTGAATAGGGAATGCTCACTTACTGTATATAATTAGTTAGTACTCGATAGCTACATTCAGGGCCATCTTTTTGTATTCTGCTCTCATGCTTATATTAATAATTTGAAAATATTATATCTCCATGATCTAGTTTTTAGTGTTTTTTGACTTGTGACTCTAGGTTGGTATAGGCCAGTTGTGACAGGATTACATTACATGTGTATAAGCAGTGATATGCAAACTGCCTGGCTACTGTTGAAGAAAATTGATTGAATTGAGTATTATTCCTATTAGTCACACAAGGTTGTTAATCAATACTTAAGCATTGTGCTATTATAAATATGAGTATTACAACATTACTGGACATTAAAAGCTAAACCGTCCAGGTATCTGAATATGCAGTGACCTTTTCAAGTTATTTACTGAGGGCCATGGTTTTATTTCTGTCTTCACCAACTGCTGCAGACTTAAGTCCTGGATTTTTAGCAGACTGGACACGCACACGCAGCTCCCTGAGGCTGCTTTTGGTGCAACCTAGAGATTGGCATTTAATCTGTCACTTCTCTAGGGCATTAGCCTACATTTTGGGGTACAGACAAAATCCTTGGAGCTACAGACAATCATGTGATTGGAGATGGTGAACAGGCATAAAAAAAGTCGGGGTCAGAGAAACCTGGACTGCCCCATGCATTTTTATGTGAGCTCACAAAAGCCACACACGAAATAGACATGAACAATGTATAGAGGCCACTACTATTACTATTACTACTATACTATTGAGTTGAATATACGCTGTATGTAAACACGAAATAAAGAGCGATTTAAATGAATTGGAATGGTTCCCCGAGTCCTGTTCATGGGGGTAATGCTGAAAGTGGTCTTAACCTGCCTTACTTGTTTTAATCTCATTTATCTAAAAAGGTAATGAGTAAAGCTGGGATCGGAAGGATCAAAGTAATGTGATGAAAAGTTTACATTTTAATCCAATTTCAAAGGACTATTGGTCTCACCAGCCATTTGTCCATTGTTTTTAAAAGTACATTATTAACCGTTAAAAAGTAAAGCCTTTGTACCTGCTTGTGCGCCCATGGCCTTAAATACAAAATGTCTGCATAGTCCGACACTGGTGCTGTCGATGGCCCTGTGAGATCTTCCTTTACTGCAATCACAAACAACTCCAGGCCTTCATCCTTTTCAGATGTCTGTGCTCTTAAGGCTCCCCACTGGGCTCCTGCCTTTTTACTGATCCCAGATTGTGGAGTTAAGCCAAAGGGACCGGGTTCATATAGGACTGAAGGCAGAAAAAAAAAGTGCTTTCAACCTGACAGTTTTGAAGTAACTGGGTTTCCACATCTATATTTTACATTTTGTGAGAGGACTTTGTGACTTTGTAAAATGGCATTAAAAAGTTGCTTGAGGGACTCCAAGTTAATTTGAGCATTACATAATTTTTTTTTTCATTGACTGACATTACATAACATTCATCTAAAATTAGTTTTATTTTTCATTTAGTTTTTTTGTTTTTGCACACAGGGTAAAAGACAAAACAAACAACATAATGCTTTAGCAGCAGTAAATATATAGCAGTCTTTCTGAAATGCTGACATTGTTTTTTTTGTTGGGCTGTGCATCATTTTCTCAGATAGATTTTAACATTAGTACATGACAGTGGTTATGATACTCATTATGTTGTTCTGCACACACCTCTCCGTTGGGTCTTATTGAGCAGGTCAGAGGTCGCGGGTGGGTTCAGAGGTCGTGCTCTGCTCAGCTCTTGATGAATCACTTCTGTATTATTGCAGGGCAGTGTGTAAGTGAAGCCAGAGATTGATTGATCAAACTTTGAGATTTTTGGAAAGCAGCTGTATATCCTCATCCGTGTCTGAGGGCTTTAAGTGTAATTATTTTTGCTTTAGCCCACTTACACTACTATAATGTAAGCTTTTCTATTATCTCAAACCAGTCTTGACCTCTGGCATAGACGTAAAGACATTTTCACACACAGAATTACCGCTCACTGGATATTGTATATTTTTCCATTCTCTTGTAAACCCTTACGCGAAAATCCCCGTAAACCATACATTTCTAAAGGTGAACCATCTTCAAAGTCACTTGAATCATTATAAATTTGTCTTACTCAGGGGTCCAAGACTAAATGTATTTGCTTGATGCATGGTACAATTAGTGTATGTTGGTTGCGTTATAAGATGGCTGCCTTTAATTACGCCGAACACAAAGTCCACCTGTGCCATTTCTTTACCCATTTAAATAAAGGGAGTTATTTTCACTGTTGTTGATTTGGTGGCACATTTTGAAGAGGTGAAGAAGCTATTTGATGGGTTTTCTGGGGCTTGGACTATTTCCAGCTAGTAGTTTTTCTCACAGCGGGTGATGACCGGCTTTCACATGGTCACACAATTACACGTGTCTGGCTATCATTCTCCATCACTTACCCACTTTCGCACCCCTCAGACACTCCAGTCACTTCCTTCCTGCTGTTCTACCTTCATTTTACACCTATTTAATGTTTGGAGCCCTCATATCTGCACATTGTATGCAGCCATACCTCCACCCTGCTCCTGGGATAAAAAATGTATTTAATGATAATAAACAAGTCTCACTACCAACACATATTTAAAGTTTTTGTCTAATTAATAACTTGTAGGGCTGGGTGATATGTAATGTTTACACTACACTACAATATGAAATGTAATAGTTATTTGTGTATATAGTCAAAAAGTCCAAATATATAAATTAGTTTTGATATATTGATGCTTCTATTTAACAGTCCTTCTATTTACCCATATTTTCACCGTGAACGATTTAAGGTGCCAGTTCTTCACTCAAATTAAAACCAGTATTAGATTTTTTTAAATTAGAAAATATATTCAACTTCCCCGTGACCCACAAGACAACTCTTCATTTGCATTCTCTGCCAATTTGCTTTTAAAAATACCCTTTGGCATTACCATTTTTAGCTGATGCTTGTCAAATTCGTGAATATAGTACAGTAGGTGAATAAATTGCAGATTTTAAACTGTGCAGATTTTGGGGCTGAGAGGCATGACATTTTTAGCAGTTGTTGGAAATGTCACTGTCAGATGTAACTGCTGTGACAGATGGCATATACAAGGCACTGCACTGACCTTCTGTTCACCTGAGCTGGTCCAAAATACATGCACAAAACACACACACAATACACACAACACATACACAATACAGAGTTACACAACACCTGCTGCCCCACCCACTTTCACTTTTATCTCAACCGGAGGTGGGAAAAGTAGTCAAACTGTACTCAATTTGAGAGTATTGTTACTGTGAGATATTACTAGCAAAGATAATATTAAGTTAAAGTACAGTTCAGTATTTGGCGAAAACACTACCCAAGTTCTGAGTAACTTTTTGAACTAGTATTGTAGTGTTTAAGTACTACTGCTGTAAAACAAAATACATTCTTATTGTAGTATTTTTAAAACGATAAACCTTAGTACAGTTAACCCAATATTTTACTCAAATAAATGTAATTGAGTATACAGTATGTATATCCAAGTGCTGTGTATCAGTATTGTTGTTATTATTAATGGAACAGCATCATAACTGTAACCATTTTGCTCACTGTCTTTGCTCTTGACATTATTTTTGAGTCAAATAACTCACTCTTTTTGTTGTAATTCTCAGTAAAATCCTGAGAGACTCCATGTTCAGGTGTGGCAGGTGTGTTTGTGAGAAAGCGACAGCAGTGTGCCACCTGCTGTGTTCCTATCAAGTATCTTTAGTTACACTCTGTGGGATTTGAGCCTGAACCAAACCTCTGTCGCTGAAACGCAAGCTTCCCGGATCTCTCGGCCAATAGACAATTACCCTTCAGTACGCAACAATTGTAACATGCACACACAAAATTACACAAATGCATATTCACAGAGAGTCAGAAGCTTTTAATGTCGATTTTGAGCGCGCTGTTTTACCATGCCTGATTAATTATTAATAAAGGTCAACAGCACAGAAAAGTGTGTTTATGTTGTGTAGGGAGGCACCTGTAAGCTTTTGGCATTTTCCCTACTGAGCCGTGATCTTGTTTTCTAGGCTGACGATCCCAGAGGCTTTTTTCAGTTGGTGTTGGCTTGACAAGCACTGACCTGGAAATTACTAAGCTACTGAGATACATAATACTGGCTGCGAGTTATAAAAGATGACATTCCATCTCTGAATAAGTGAGTTCATTCTCCATTCACCTTCAGGGTGACAAGTGACAGAAAATTACTTAAGGTTTACTGTGGTATATACTACACACTGATGAATATACCCACACTTTTTGTTTTTTCAAATCCGCTCTCAAATGCATGTGATCCCCTGGTGCCTATGATATAAAGTATATGGACAAGGCTGATATACATTAAGTCATGCAAGATGACAGTAAGAACTTATGACCTTTGCTTGCCTTATGCTTGAACCCTGGGGGGAGAGAAGCGATGTGTGCAGTGAATGGGAATCACAGTTGAAAATGAGGAAGATTGTGGCGGTCAACTTTACAAAAGAGAGTAGAAACTGTTTAGGCTATTCTAATTTATACATAGTTAGTTTATATAGGCTGTCAGCTAATTCAATCACATCTTCTGCATGTATAGCCCAGCAGATGTTGACATCAAAGCATTCATCTGAGGGTCTTATTTCTATTTTTACTCGACCAGAAGATGGACGGGTCACTGCCAACTTGCCAAGAAGCAATTTCTCCAAACACTATTTGGAGTGACACAAGCCCAAGGCCTATAACTTGGCCATAGGTGTATGTGCAGAGAATGATGGATGCACGGGAACATACACAGCGAGATGCCAACTTGTGTGAGGCAAGGGGTCGTGGGCTGTGGCTCAATGGACCGCGGGCAGTCCTTAACCTCCGAGGTGCTGTGAACAAACGTGCACAACTCTGGATATAGCTGAGGGGGGACCAGACCACATGTGGCATATAGGTTACATATTTGAGCAGCGCTTTAGCTTCGAATTGTGATTAAATTGTGCTGTTTGATGTCACTGTAGCAGGTTACAGCAGTGCATTCTATATGCGCCACACTGACAAATTGAGTTAGCAAAAGGATTTATCAAGTGTCTGTAAATGGAAGGCATTTATAAAGCAGAAACAAGACCAAAATAATACATTTGTAGCCAGCCTGATGGTATAATATGTAAATGTATTTGGTGTGTTCTGAGTGTGACTGGTTGCTTAGGTGATTAGGGGACAGGCCATATAGAATTGATGTTGCATATTTGTATCTATAATAGGATATGATACTCCGCTCACATAATACATCATTCTTTGTGAAGTGTAAAATAACAAGTGGACTGATAATAATTGTACAGCATATAACAGCCTCACTTTAACAACTCCAATGTCTTTTTAGAATCATATCATTTTGGAAAAGCTTTTTGTCTCAACAATTCACCCACCGCGTGTAGTCTAAGGTAATGAACCCTGCCTTGAACCTTCCTTTTAATTGGTGTCAACTCAATGGAGAGTACTGCATGTGGAGGGAAAGATCCTTTTTAAACATGCCATAAATTAATTTTTACAGAGTAAGTGGCGGTGAGGGTGTTCTGCATAGCAATTTAATCAGACAGAGGCTTTGTGCTTGCTTTTAACAGAATTCTTATTTAGGTGTGTTTAAATGAGGAGGCCTTTAGGAGGGACTGATAAGCCACCGAGGAGCCACTTCAGGCCCGTGTGGAGGGAGACATCAGCAGGGAAATTAACAGGCTGAATAGATGCTTAGACTTTGGAGCTCCATAATGAGACTTCTATAGTCTGTCTAGTCCCTTAATGCGCATACTGTATGTGTACTCACATATCCGTTTCACATGCAAGGTTACAAAGAATCAATCGCCTGCTGGCTACTGCACAAAACAAAACTGTTTATGCAAAATATTTGTAGAGAAAAGCTACCAGTCTTAGTAGGACTTAAGTGCATGGTGTATTATGGCCATGCAAATCATTGATCCGTCAGTAACACATTAAGATATATTTGGGGTTGTGTAATGCTCACTGCAAGCTTAAGAATAGATATAAATGTATATAAAAAATAATGTTTTTGCATTAGTACCAAATAATTAGTCTTGTTTTTGTGTTTTTTACACTGCATCATGTTGATAGCAAAAATTGTGATAGCTACTGAATACAGAATGTCTTACGGAAAATGTGTAATTATTTTGTCTGTGAAAGTGCTGGAAATAAAACTAATAATGCCCCTAGATTGTTGGTATGTTCCAGGTCGCTGAGCTTGTGGCATTCCTTTTTCAAAATCATTGCTCGTAATAATTTATGACCTTGAAACCAATTATGATTGTTTATGCTTGGACTAATATGGAGTGAACTCATTCAACCGCAGATGGCTTTTCACCTCCATGAAAGGTTTTTTTGCTCCTATCCTTTGAGCACATGCATGTACACACGGGACCAAACACATTCACACATTTTCACATTGATTCCCATAGAGGTGAAAAGTCTCCCGGGGAGTGGCTCTGGCTCTGAACGATAAATATCCACTTGTGCCCTTTTAACTTTCCCCTAAAGCTACAACACTTCAAGTAACTATAGCTTATGAGTATAGGCTGCATAGCAAAACATATTAAGATTTTATAAGCCTACTGTTCAGCTTCTTGTAGTAAAACAACCTACAGCAATGAATAGTTTGAAGAATTCTCAAATATTGTCAAATGCATTATATGGGCAAGGCAGACTTGAACATAGAGAAATTCAAGCAAAATCAACAAGCAAAATAATTTCTAAATGGGAAGATAATCAATTGTCTATTGTTGCAATGGTCTAATATTGTCTTAAATCACACCCTTACTAGAGCTATTGTTTATAACGTTACATTACCCATTAGTTGTTAGCACATAACTTTATTTCCTTAAATATATTTCTAACCCTCAAACACCAACATGCATTTCCCAATAAGCTAACTCAGCTCATATGTGAGCCCATCCCACTGCCCCATAGCAGCTAGACTTGCACAAATTCTTTCTTTACATTGGAAATGTGGCTCAGGAGACCTTGTTTTTCAGGTTCAGACTCTGTTTCTGCTTGCACATCTTTAATGTTTTTCTATACATCGTCCACCTTAATGCTATGCAGCCTCTTTTTGTTGTTCAGCTTTTGTTCCTCATTCACTCGGTTATGAATCATTCAAGCGGTAAATACAACTCATTTACAGCAATGCAATATTCATCACACATTGAGCTCTTTTTATAAGACAGATGTCACTCGGTTCTTGTTGATAGAGAGGTGTGTGCGGCGTTTGTTTTTAAAAAGGCAGTAATGTGAAAACCTGGTATTTCCACTGACTTGGCTTTACAAGGCCCTTGTTGATAATTGGACAACCTCCTATCTTTGATATACCCTATGGCCATGTGAACCAGTCATAAACTATCCGTGTTATAGGTGTATTGATTGGTCAACAGATTGCTTGTATCTTGTAAAACTTGCCTTAGATGTCTTTATTAAGCTTATTTTTGTGGCTGCTCGACAACATGCATTTTGTGTTTATGGGAGGTGGTGAACTATCAGGGAAATATCTCTCAATCTTTCTTATTCTATATCATTTTAAGGTGCTTTAGACATCTGTCTGTTTTTTTCTTTAAACCTATTTTTGGTTGAAAATGGCACCATCTTGGGGGTGTTTCATCTGAATAAATCCCCAGGTTATTTTAGATAGATTGATTGTTGGTCCTATATAATCTACATTCAATGTAACAAAATGGGATTTCTCTGAATGGTCAAAAAAGGAAACGGCTGCATATTATTTTTCGTCTATCTATTTTCTCTGTTTTCTAAACCGTGCTGAGATTGCAGCCGTTCAATAAGTTCGAATGGAGCTGTGTGGTGAAGGTTTGGTAGTAACCACTTGTCACTTTGCCTGATAAATGGAGAAATGCTCTATGGCAGAGTGAAAGGCTGTGATGGGAGTGAGCATAGCAGTGGGATTTGGAGACTCAGAGGGTAGTATTCGGATTGTGTTTCTCTCCTTATATCCCAGCTCATATCGGTTTGACGCTCAGCTGCATCAATGACTGTTTTTTATTCTTTTTATAAAGATGTTCTTTTGACAGTTGGCTGTCACTCATTCCTCTCCTTTTTGCTGTGGCACCTTGAGGCCCGTGGCCCAGTACATTAACAGTATTCATTTTGTTTAGTCTGTCTACAGTTCAGTCCCTCAGGCACTGAGTTCACTGTTTTGTTTGTTGTTTGAGAGATGTTTTAAACTCCAGTGTGTTTATTCACAGTGGAGATACTTGTATTTTTATTACATTGCAGCTATAGTTGTCAATCAGGTTTGAAGATCTGTTCACTACTGCTGCTGCCAATGTTAGAATATACCATCAAACACATACAGTATAAAACTAAAACATTACAAAAAGAACTAGAAAGTGCTTGGAAAGCGCAGACCTCCGCCAGCGTAGCTCATTTCCACTGATCACTTCCAAAATGTAATAATGTTTAAAACAGTCTTTGTGTAATTCAGTTGTTTTTGTGTAAAGCTGCTCACAGACAAACTGACAAACGCTACCGAAAACATTACCTCCCTGGTGGATGTATCAAAACAAAACAAAACTGTGACAAAGGTAGGCAGTTCTTTGGCCAAAGTTAAAGCAATTGTTAATCTGAAAAAGACAGACCTACACACTAGCCCACACCTCCCAGCACAAACCACATCTTAATTACTGAAGCTTGATGGGTACTTAACCTTGGCCCTGGGTGCTTGTGCTAATGCTGAGAGGTCAGGAGTATGATTGGCTGGCTCATTGTCAACTCAGCCAGAAACAGCTGCTGGAATGCAGATGTGACAGTGCTGGACACAAAGACAAGGGAGACTTACTAGAAGCAACTCAAATGGTATTCAGAACAGAAATGAATTAACAAAAAAAATCTAGTAGTTTTATTTGGCACTTTCTTTGTTCAGGGTAAGTTCGTAGTAGCACCAACTGTGGGCAGCTCGTGCGAGTATGTACTTCTCAGCATCCGAGCATTTCTCACTATCTTTTATTAGTATGACCTCATCCTTTCAACACCGTGTGAGCTAGGTAGCATATGGCAACCTCTGTGAGTCTAATGAGCTCATCCACTTCCTCCATGCAGCTCTAGCCGTGGAACGTAACAGCAGGAAGAGTCACCAAGAGGACACTTGGAGCCATGCACACCTCATCAGCTCCAGTCTGCATCTAAGCATTTTCACTACAGAAATTCTGGTGTTTGTGTCCAAATGTTAAAAAAAAAATAAATGTAGTCTACCACGTATTTTGAAACTGTAAGGATTGCCAAATACGCAGAACCTTTCATCAGTTTACAAAATACAAAGTGAGCATTCAGAAGGAACATCTACTGTAAATCTTACTCTAAATAAAAAATCCACTACCGTATTTACCGTAGAAGTCACTTTTAATCATAGTTTGGCTGGTCCTGTGAGTTAGTCACTTATAGTAGACGCATATCAAAATGTATATAATATATATATATATATTTTTGTGTTAATTCATAATGACTGACATGAAAGAAGTAAACATTACCGTCTACAAAGTGCTCACTGCCGTCGCTGTGACAACGGGGCGTGTCTCAGGAAGAGGTGTTGTTTGTAAACAGGTGTGAATGCGCCCTTAAAGTTAGTTGAATATTTTGTCTTTCCAGATTTAATGTCTGTTCTTGGTCTTGGATTTTGTGAAATAAATTTCTAAATAAATGCGAGTTATAGTCCAGTTATAGTTTTTTTCCCCTCTTCATGATACATTTTTTGAGTGACTTACACTATACTGACTTATAGGTTCTTTCTATAATTTTATCAGAGGCTGTTGGCTGCTCACTTCTTTCTGTTCTTTTATGCTAATCCAGACAAACCTAGTGATGTTGAGATCAAGTTAGTTTGAAAGTTGAAGCCAAGGCAATTGGGTTCGATGATGTCAGATACTGTGAACATTATGGATCCAGCCAGTGATCCATATCTATACCAAAATGAAATAATCTTTCAATAATCTCTTGCTTGCTTTACATTTAGTTTTACCACACCAGTAAACACTAAAGACAAATTATTTTTTATCTTAAAAGCATTCCTACTTTTTTTGCATTTTGGGCCACTTGCCTAAAACACAGTACTGAATGTTTATATACGTTATGAATATACATTAAGAGGCTGCTCTAATCTCTGGAAGAGCCTCCTTCTTTCAAGTTGAGTCGTGAGAAAGTTGAAAAGGGGTTGTATATAGGTCATGCCCCATGCTTATTTAACGTCATATATACAGTGAAGGGCCCTTCTTCCATTCGGCCCTGATCAATTTAGTTGGACATTTAGTCTGGTCTCATTTGACTGATTCGCGGTGTCCACTCAGCTGTTAACAACCAGTATGTACAGCACAGCCCTCCCGACCATACATTCACAGCGCAGAGGTCATACATGTATGCATAGACCCGGACACGCTGCTTCTATATCTTCTATTGTCAGTGGGTACATATGTGTGGTCTGGAGGCTATGGAGAGTCATAACATAAAGTTGACAGGGGGGCTGTTGAGATTTAGGGCGAGGTGCCAAGAAAGCCAAGAAGTACGCTCATAGATGCACGCACACATACACACACAAGCTTTGCCCCCGATCTCGAGGGACATCTGCTCCGGTCCGGGTCACTGGCAGTGAGTGCGTGGTTGGCCTCAAAAGTATCGCCAAGGCAACTGCATGGCATAATCCCATCTCGTCCCATCCAGGAAGCATGTGCGACGTGATTGGCCCGTTTCCCCCGGGGTGTTCAGACGAAGGCTCAGGCGTCGTCTGCTTACTCGCTGTGTCAGCTCGGGAGTCCGTGGGCGGGGAGCGGGCGCATTAAAGGGGCGTTTGTCGCTTTTTGGCAGGACACTCTGAATTATCCAGACGCACCCCTACTGAGTGCTGTGTGTATGTGTGAGGATGCCTGTTCAGGAGTTGAGTGTGGACACAACAAAATCTAGAGTTAGACATATAGGCAGGAGTTTGCTGACTTTGAGAGATCTAGAGTCTAGAAATGGGACTCTATGCAATTAATTATTAACAGGATTTTGGATTATGATTGAATCTTTTTAACAGCAATGAGCAACACATGACAGTAAAAGTAAAGAATGCCCTTGTCTTGGTGTTTAAAGTATAAAATATAAGTATTATGATAAACACTGGATGGTTTGGATGCAGATTGAATTTGTAACTTTGTTTTGTCAAATAAATTCTTGATCCTATATTTTTTACCATATTGCCCACCATTAATAATTATACAAACTTGACCATTTGTATTTGAATACTGCCTAGGGTTTCTTCTGTCAGTTCCATACTAACCAACACTGTCTATCACCTTTTTTCCTGCATTTCACTTTACATCCCATCTCTGTTTTGCTGAAAAACACAATACGAAATATACCACACATGACAGTGTGCATCCCGTCTTCTCCCCCTCTTCCCCCAATATTCCTCCTGTATTCTTTCTAGCTGCAGCTGCCAGGATGAGTCATTATTAAAGATTCATGGTAGGCTCTGGGCAGCTCTTCCAAAAGCTTTTGTCAGACTAACCAAGTGTCTCAAATCACATAGGCCTTAAGTGGAGGTGACATAAAGATTCACGTAGACCTATGCACTTAGAGGCTATAGTAGTGACACACATGTGCACACATGCAGGCAGGCACGCTCTTTGTGGTTACATTTTCTCTGCGGTTTAAATCATCTTCAAAATGGGACTCCAGCACTCTAGTGTTTTAACATGGCTTTAATGTGCTCTGTGTTTGCTTCATCAAACATTGTGTTCTTTCAGTGTTTTGATGGGAGCTGTTTTTGGTGCATCTTTTGTAAACATTAAAAATCTTCCTTTTAACAAACAAACTAATGCTTTTGTCACTTCCATGTCTTTGTTCTTTTGCAGAAAGGCCCAAGAACAACAAAAGAAGGTGGTGGTGGCAGGTTGTGTTCCCCAGGCCCAGCCAAGAATGGACTACCTCAAAGGTCTCAGCATCATAGGGGTATGCTAATTTAATTAGTATTTATCCATGTCTACTATAGGACTGCACATTATATCACAGATTTTTCCTTTGCAATACTGGCCTATGCTTTATCCGTAGCAAAAGAAACTAAATGCAGTGTAATAATGTCAAGGTCTTCTATCTGACAGAAACTTATACTGAAAATAATTGTCCATTCCAATAAAAACTGTTCTGATTTAGTCTTGGTTTGATGCTGGTTTAGTCCTGGTTAGTACTAGTCGACTCGTCAGTTGTTAAAGTTAAGGTATGTGAAAAAGCATCACTACTGCAACATTCAACATAGTTATTTCACCTATGTTTTTCAAATATTGTGCAGCTTTCATGTGTAGGCTACCAATTTTTTTTTATTTTTTTTTAGGTATGCCCATTAATTGTTGACTGAATCCAAGCATCACACATACACACCCGCGCAGTCTGACCTGTCATTCACCTGGCTGCCTGCCCGCTGCATTTGTTCTGTTCTAGCCTTCCAGCTGCGAGCCCGATCGATACGGCTCCCTGGGAGACTCGAACAAGACCACTAAAATGAACACAGTTTGGTCTGCAAGTTTTACTGAGTGAGAGAGTTGGCTGCAGTTATGGAAAGCATTTCTATGTTGAGACCAAAGATAAGATGGTAGGGTCTAGAAGAAAATTGGATAAAAAAAACACCAGTAGATTATAGATTCTTTGGACAAGATTATCACCCTATAGATGTTTTTATTCTGTATGGGTGTTCATGGTATGGTGCAAGTAAATACAGTCGCTAACCTGATTTTTTTTTTTTTTCACTACACACTATTATTAACATTTCTATTATACTATTATAAACCAGATTTAGATTACTGTGTTTATCTTGCACATCTTGCCATTTGGGAGCAACAATTTGTGTCGTTTTTGAACCTCTGTATAACCATCGCAGCATACCTCAGTACATCAGTGTTGGCTTCACTCCCTGGTAACTGCATTTGGGGGATGGCCGTAACGTCAAATACCCTTTAACATAAATTATATGACGCTATTTAAGTAACCATTCCATAGTAAGGCATAATTAGATTCAAATGAAGGACCATGTATGCTTAATATAATTACATCCACATAAACAGGCTTGTAGATGCAATCGCCTTTGGGTGAGTAGAAACAGCTGGGAAGTTTACCACCGCTAGTGCTTTCATTGTCATGAGTAGATTGGATTATGCATTGATACAACTTGCACCGGCTCGAACACTGATAGAGCCATGCATGATAAGACCCGCATTGTAACAAACACAGACAGATGCACTGCTGGTGTGCGTCCTCCATACTTACAATCAACGCAACACAATGACGCTGACAGTTGGTGGTTTATGCAAATGACATGCAAACAACCAGTCATGAATTTGTATAAAGTGATTGCTCTAACGGCTAGTTGTAGGGCATGTGCTTGGAGAAGGTGTTCCCTGTTGAATCCATTCACTTCAATGACCTATGTGCTGCAGCCTTTGTATGTCTCTGCGTGCCTCTTGTGGTGTTGCCGTCTGAAGTTTAGTAAAATGAATGACAGTGTATTGTGTGCAAGGTACAGAGGCAGTCACGCAAACCCACAGCGCCTGGCTCCTCTCTGAAGTGGACATGTCACATCCTGTATCTTTAGATGCATGTCCACAGTGCTGGATAGGTAATCACAGGATTACTGTAGGGAAGCAGTGATGCACATGAGATCAGATGCACAAACCTCTCAGCAATACTGTCTATATGTCATTGGAGTTGCTGGCTCAGTGGTTTTACTAGGTTTATAAACTCTGCATGATGTGCAGTATAATTTGTTAGAAAATGCAGTATATTGTGCATCATTAGTAATACAGTATTAAAACGAAAACTACTACACAGGTGTGTTAAGTAGATCTTTTTTTAATAAAGATGAGAAACGGACCAACAAAAAAATATTTGTTGGTTTAAATCACTTTCTGGACTTTACACATTCTGTATCATTGTGAGACTGGTCCAAAGATACATATAGTAAGGACTTACTCACTAGACAAGGTATTTATTTACTGCAGAACATCCTGTTTTGGGTTTAGTTTAACCGCTTCTCGTTTTTGAAAACTAAAGTTGGAAGCTGTTAAATTGTCAAGGACACATTTTTGAAAGTAACTCAAAAGGGTTTTCCTCCACACAGAAAACGGTGTCAATTTTGTCAATGTCCAAACCCTACAGAAGCCATTCTTCAGCGGCTGCATCTGTTCACATACTTTTATCCATTTATCAGTTTTAAGACTTTCTTGTCACTCTGCCTCCACTTTGTTAATGTATTTCCTAATATAGATTCCCAGTGACATTTAGGAAATCGGTATCACTTAATCCCGACTGAAGAAAAAACTTGTTTGTGTCCGTGTTCATCTATATGGGAGTGCGTTTACAAGCCACCTTGTTTAAATCGGTGTTGTACTTTGTCAATATCAGAGTTTGGTTGGAGTATAGGGACAGAAGCATCAATATACCTTTCCCATGTGTCTGTGTTTCAGGTTCAGCAGATTGATCGAGTGGTGGAAGTAGTCGACGAGGCTGTTAAAGGTATTTTAAAACACACAGGGGCACCCATACACACAAACACACAGGGGCACCCATACACACAAACACACCGCTATTGATCAACTCCTGAGTGAATAATTATCCTCACTATTTGCTGAATACCTAAGTCATGTCCAGGAGGCCTTGAGTTTAAGATCCAAATTTATACACTAATATGATTAATAAAATATAGATTTTGCATCATGCCAGTCTTCAGCAGCAATGAAGGTGATGTTGCTGCTTGAATTATTTTTTAGAAAACATATAATATTTATTGGCCAATACAGTAGACTTGCCAATTTACAATTTTCAATAAGTGAGCAAGTAATCCCCCCCATCTAATTCCTGTTAGAGATGATGGGTGGTTGAAGCTGTAGTTGCACTGAGTCTTGAATGTCCAATTTTGTGCAAATTCTTGGGCCAAGACAACTGGGCAATGTAGTTTATTTTTGTCAGTTTACTAAATAGAAAGTGACCATTCTGAAGAAACATTGAAGTCCACCTATACATTTATAAAGAACTATGCTAAACCCATGTTGAGATCATATTTGTAGAGTTAAACAAAGGCGGTTATTGGCTAAAACTACTGCTAGATACTACGAAACCATGGCATGTTTCTGGACAGAGGTGCACACAGAAACACAGGACGGATAACCCTCCTTTCTTTACAAGTTGATGTTATTATTTTCTCTGTCAGGGCGGCTCGCTGACTGTGCGACGGACTTACATGGCTGTGATTAGGTCATCCATTTAAATCCAAGCAGCAGCACACTTAACAGTTTAATGAAGGTCAGGCAGAGTTTATCGTACGACAGTGTCCAGTCAAGCTGTCATACACCCCCAGCTGTTCCTTAATAAAGAACAGATTGACCGTAGACTGTGTGAGCGCTTAGTTTGTGGTGCAGCCTCACTAATGAAGGACAGCTGAACTAGGGCCTAATTTTACAGTGTGCTATTAACCTGAAGTTCTCCTACAACACACCCATTCACACACTAGTTACAGCATACTTACAATCCTCCCTCTGGCTTTTCTCTATTCAAAACTATATAATCTTATTTGTTGCACTCCACCGTGCTGTTTTGTGCCCTACTTCCTTGCCTCCTTGCCCCCTTCGTAGAGACTAATTTCCCCAGTATCATTACAGTTCTTTATGACCGCGTATAAACTGAGGGCTGTTATTTCAGCTCCGAGGCCCGGGCATAAACCTTAAAGCTCGGGGATTTGCCTTTTGTAGTGGCTACTAAAATACTTACTGCAATGAACTGCTAATAGACACGCTTCGTAGCTGAACAAAAATTGCTTGCAGGTCTGTTTTCCACATGGCAAGTACTAGCATGTTTTTTTAGTGTCTTCGAGGTGTGAGTATCCTTACGTTTGGGATGTGCTTAACAACTGTAACACTCTGAGCACGTGGATACACTACAAAGCCCTGTTTAATTGTTGCATAGTACTGAACATAAAGCTCAAGTTACTACCTGTTGTAAATGCTTTCTATCCCTCAGTTATCGGAGCTCGAGCTGCTGAGCGTGCAAGCATTATTTTACATTTACCATCACACATTCATTACAATGGCATTAGCCTTTATCTGTTTTTCTCTGTGCAACATCTGTCGTTTGGTTCGTGTTGTTGTTGCTGTAGTAACACACTTGCTTTTTTGAATCACTTTGCAATTATATTTTAAACTCCTCCAGATGCTGGTGTTCCCGGTAATTCCACCCACTCTTAGTTCTTTTTCATATCAAATGTAAATTGGAGTTTTTATGTGAGTATTAACAAATCTTAGATGTTTACTCTCACTAAAGACTAAATGCTATCACCAAATGCCATCTAATATTAATCACACTTTTCTTTATAAAGGCATTTTGATTTTTTTCTTTTTGGCCCCTAGTATTGATCTCCTCTCACTGAGATGATGGCCTGGATGATACTGTTTCACCTGATATTTTTTTATCCTCAGAAACAATATAGATTTAATGTGTCAAACATATCAGTAGGAAAAGGTTAGACATACTAATGTATCTACTTAGCCAAAGATCAGAGGCTATACAGCGTCAATATAACCTTCTGATCCTTAATTCATAAAGATAAACAGAGAGCTGCAGCTGCAGTGTGCTGGAGTTCAGCAGAAAAAATGTTACTGTAAAAAAAGAGTGTGATTTGTAAGAACGTAAATTATTTTTTTTTGTTCATTAAAGGTTTTTAAAGATTTTGATTTGTGTAAACCAACTAATGAATGTTTGACTCAGCTGGTTGTTTGCACAAGTAGACTTAAGTAATTTGTAATGTTACAAAAGCACTGTAACTTCTTGGGGCCTCTCTGCCTTCATATCTGCTTAAGAGGACAGAAGCTTAATCTTTGCTAGTTTTCTAAAATGGCACAACAGTTAGCATTTAGCTTGTGTTAGCCAATGTGCATTGCCAGTTAAATGGATGGGAAATGGTGTCCAAACTTTCGCTGCAAATTGTAAACATCAATTTATACATATCAAACACAGTTTTGTAGCCATATTATTCATGTCTACTACTTTTCGAACCAGTCCAAACATTCCTTACTTGCACGAAAATAATAATAATTCTTTAACGTTGGCCATTAAAATAGCTTTTGACCATCAACTATAGCTGAAACAGGATCTTCTTAAATGTGTCTTTTGGTGATTCAAATCACATCATTGTCATTGTCAAATATACAGTCTTCATACATGGCAGGTGCTGCGATGAACGATCGTATCGAGGAGGCAGATTGTAACTGTTCCCAACTTGTGCACTCGATAAGCAAAATTGATCCGCTTGATATTTGTGTGTTACATTTTGGCCATCGTTGCTCGTACCCCTCAGCGAAGTGCATTAGCAGAACAAAAAAGCGGCCAGTATTACACTTTTGTACACCTGCCTGTGTCGTCTTGTCAATGCGCTCCCTTCCCCCTCGGGTCCTGCTCCTGCTGCTTTACAATCAAACCAGGAGCACGGGCAGACCCAGCACTTATGAGATATCACACGCAGGTCAACGGGTCATCCTTTTAGCTCCCTACCTCTTTCATCCAGCCATCCATCTGGTCATCCTATACATCTTTCATTTGTGATGTATTTTTTTATCGCCTGACCATCCATCTATCTATCCATCCGCCTTTCTATCAGACTTCCCCCCACTTTTTCTTTACTGTGTTTTAATGGGCTGTTATGACTGAGTGGAAGAATTTATAGTGTATTTGTGTTTTTAAAGGAAATATCAGGAAAATCTTGGGGGAATTGCACCATGTGTCATACTTACTATTACTTTTATGTCTCTACTTGAGATCTAAACATTTTAAGACTGGTCATATCCAAACTTTTTTTTTTTCCCATAAGGGAAGTTTTTCCATTTCCATGCTCATATAGGTTATTGCGACTGGTCACGCCTCACTGATTGGCTCTTTGTCCTCCTCTGGGGCAGATTGTCATTTTTATCTACCAATTGATAGCCCCGCTTCCTGCCCTGAGCCCACCTTCCCAAGAGACCCGTGTAAAGAGGAAGAAAACAGGAAGACAATTCCATCCCTCACCACCCTCATCTCGCGCATAGTAGCTTCAGAGGTCTTCAACCTGTTAAATGGTTAAAGAAGAGAGACAACTGTATTGCATTTTCTACACGCCACAGTGGTCACAAGCAAGATTTAAAATAGATATTACAAAAATGGTTCTGTACATTTCATATTTGATCTTTTCGATTCTGTCTGCTCCTTGTATTACAACTGATAAATAATGCACTAATCATGCAAAGGAAAACAAAGATTGATTGATGCTTGAAGTTTAATAGATTTATTTGAAAATCAAATCAGGCTACGTTTGTTTTGTGGTAAAACGGCATATGTAAATGTATATTGTATTGCATGTACTACACAAATACTTACCTGTGTTTATCTCATTATCCTCCTGTGTTGTCAGTTTATATTCTAATTGTATGCAATATTGTTCCCAGGCCATTCAGTCCGTCTGCTGGGTCAGAAGAAAGATGGCGGCCGAAGGCTTGGAGGAGCCAGACTGGACCTGCCCAAGATTAGGAAAAACCCTCTTATTGAAATCATCTCTATCAATACTGGGTAAGAAGTTGGAAAACCATCCAAATGCCAAAATGAAATAGTATTCGTATTGCTGGGTTGCAGGTGATATCACAGCATTCTATAGCCCTATGCATTTTAATGGGAGATGGGGGGGGCAAGAAATTGAAATGTTGTTAATCAGCAGATTTTGTGTGTGGTTGGATAGATACAAGGGGGTATCTGACTGTGATGCATTTTCTATGGAGAAATTAGCGTTAGCCACCAAATATTGCAGCGTATGTATAAACAAGTTGGTTTTGGTAACTGACGACAGTTACACGCAAATAATGTAAGTACCTAAAACATACATGAAGCTACTGACGGTTAGCCATTTTATTTGATGTAGCGTTTAGCTTACACTGGCACACGATTGGTCATCTACATATCTGCAAGTACTTTCTACAATTTTAGAATGTCTACAAATACAAAAAGGGTCCATATCAATAAAAAACGATGATATGATATACAGTTGCAAGAAAAAAGTATGTGAACCCTTTGGAATTCCTGGGATTTCTACATAAATTGGTCATAAATGTGTTCTGATCTTCATCTAAATCACAACAATATACAAACACAGTCTGTTTAAACTAATACCGCACACAAATGATATTATAGAACACAACGTATAAACATTCACAGTGCAGGGTGGAAAAAGTATGTGAACCTTTAGGATTTAATAACTGGTTGACCCTCCTTTGGCAGCAATAACCTCAACTAAACATTTCCTGTAGTTTCAGATCAGACCTGCACAACGGTCAGGAGGAATTTTGGACCATTCCTCTTTACAAAACTGTTTCAGCGCAGCAATATTTCTCTTCCGCTTTCTCTCTTTACTCTCTTGAGGTCATGCCACAGCATTTCAATACAAAACATATAATTTGTGTGTGGTATTAGTTTAAGCAGTCTGTGTTTGTCTATTGTTGAGACTTAAATGAAGATCAGAACACATTTATGACCAATTTATGCAGAAATCCGAGTAATCCCAATGGGTTCACATACTTATTCTTGCAACCGTATCTTATGACTGATGTTTACAGATACAATAATACAGGGGTACACTTTATGGGCTAATTTTATGTTGTTTACAGATGTATTTTTCTCTGCTGACCTGTGCTCTCCAAAGGCTAGTTAAAAGGGTTACAGCAGGCTAATTTCTGTGCGCTATAGGCCTCCGCTGATGATAATCCATCAATCATCGCACGGGACATCTTTAAGGTCCTCGGCTTTATCTTCCAAGAGGACTATTTAAAGAGACAGTGCCTCTTTTACAACGGACTATGGTTTACATGATTGAACTAAAGGCCTTTAGTTGTCTAATAGGCTCATGTTCTAACTCATCATGGTGTATAATTGGAAGGCATTACATGGTCATTATGTCAGAGTCAGGCCTTGTCCTTTTTAATGCAGTACATTTTCAACATTTAATTGGATTTTCCATTAGTGGACTTTAAGGGTAAACTCCTTCGTTACTAATAAGCTTCTTCCTCGTTATACCGAGACCTACCATTGCATTTGAAATGTGTTAAAGCCATCAAGTTGCTACAGCTATTGTACCTTTTTATAGTGTATTACCTAATGTTAAGACCAAAAAGGCCAGGGTTTGTTAATTGCTCACAATGTCTTAGCTGTTTATCGCCTTTAGCTCTCATCTGTTTCCATTTCACACCAAATCCTCTTAGCCTACTGTACTCCTAAGCTGCAGATCACTAAACATACAGTTGGTCAGCTTAACTTGCACAGTAGCATGACCCTCATAAGGAGCACATTTTAGATTTTCTTGGAGGACTTTGAGTAATTAGATACCACAAATGGATCTTTTCAGGCTATCAATTAGCTATGGTCCACTGATTTAGCCATTCAATTTGTGAATATTTTATCACTCAATGCCATGTGGTGCATCCTTCAGCGGGGGGGTCTGTATCTGATCCAGTTGTTGTTCAAATGTTTGTACTGGCCACTGCTAAATCCTTTTGTTTTTACTGTGTTAATATGAAGTCTTTTGGAGAGCAGCGGATTACAGAAATACTTTGACTGGGTGAACTGACTGTTGACAAATCTCCCCCAAATAACAGTCTTGTTGGAAATCCATGCTTAACGCACTTGTCACTATTGTTGTGAACGTGACATGGTTCACGACTAATGCGCACGTGTCCACTTGTTTGTGTTAATTTATTTGGATTTTCGTCTGCCTTAGTTTTGGCAACGCTTATTTTTTGGATATGCTTTATGTGAAAGTCTAAGCAGCGTTCATTTTTATCCATTCCCAGTTTTGAAAAAGCCAGGCCACTGTGTTTTATTTCGCTGTTTTAGCACACTTAATACTATTAGGGAAGCACAGTGGTATGCGCTGCCCAAGGCTACTCTAATGGTCCCGTTCTTTTCTGTGTATATCTATATTTGTATTGTGTGTCTTTGTCTGTCAGCAGCAGTAAAAGCCCCTTTGTGAATGCTTGCATTTGTGATGGTTGAGCGTCATAAAGAGGGAATTTATGGCCATTCATTGAAAACGGATCATTAAACTTGGACATTTGCTACACTTTTTGTTTGTGTGAACTAGTGTATTGCCATTAGAGTTAAGTGAAAATAATATATTCATTCTAAGAGTTACACTTTATACAGTTTTTTTATGTCTCTTTTTTGCTCACAATTCTGGTAGTCAAGGTCGTTGTCACAGTATATTATCACCCAGTATCAGTAGTCATTGTGTCCAGATAGTAGAAAGGTATAACTGATAAAAAAAGGGAAGTTAAAAGTAGATGTCTTATAGTGTGGTATTTATGTGCTTTATGGTGCTAATTTGCAAGATTTAGTCACAAAACATATATTGGTATAGAGAATGTTATGTTCAGGGTTTTTATTGGTTAAAATGTTTCTTTAACTCAAAGCTAAACACAATATCATACAGTACGATAAAACCCAATTAAGTAGCTGAAGTCTATAATAAAAATCTAAACTCTGAAAAGAAACAACATTGAATGATTTCAACTCCAAGTTACAGCCCTCAAAAATCCACAGAATCTAAAGGATAACCTTGGAGCCTGTGCAGTATTTTATCCCTTTACCTTTGTCCAACTTCAATTCATGCCCATGTTGTGTATTTCACCTCCTGACTCGGTTAGTAACATATTTATCCACTTGAAGGAAAGCCAATTTAATCTGGCCATTAAGCCATACTGGATATATCTTGAAGCTATTGTGTGGAGTTTGAAGAGATTTTGTATAAAAACACAAAACACACATGGTCTGGCTTTTTACACACACCGAATCAAATAATTTTCAATTTGCATTGTTGGTAAAATGAAAGTCAACCTTGTGCCAAATCCTTGTATTTTACATTCACTTCTCATCACTGTAACAAAACTCAGTGACATGTGTGCACAGTGTAAACAGGGCCTCTGGAGTCAAAGGCCTGTGTGTTTGTGTTCGTTTTGAATATGTTTGCTTTCACTGAGAGAGAGGCCCCAGGTCTTTTCAGCTATTGTGTTTCCTGTGATTTGTGTGTGCCTGTGACAAATTCAGAACACAATGCTAAAACATTGAAACAACAGGACTTCTCAAATGTGCCCAGAAAGATTCATATTTGGGTTAGTTTAACTGAAAACAACTAGACAGTGGAGCAAAATTATACTAAACCCAAATTTACCATTGGTAAATTCTACATTTGGTTGAAATATGAGCCTCCATGATTATACAATCATGGTAATAGGTTTGATTTGTATGGTACTTTTCAAGTGCTTCATAGCAGAGTCATTGGTGGTTGTAAGCTACCTTTTGTAGCCCCAGTTGCCCTGGTTCAGACTGTCAGCCATACCACGCTTACGGCCTCACCACTGTCACGGCAAGGTGGGTGAAGTGTCTTGCTCAAGGAACTAGAGCAGGGAGTTAACCAGCAGCTACTGCTCTACCTAAAAATTAAATAAAAAGGAACACGTTTTAAAACAGACATACTAAGCACACAAAAATACACTTTTTTGCAGATCATTTTAGAGTTAGTCATTTGTTAACCCGTATTAGGTAAATGGAATCCAGTACACAAAGCATGTAGATCTGTAGTTGATTGTGTTTTTTATTTGGTCAGTGATCTTGTAAGGAATGTTCTTTTCAGTCAACATTGTATATAGCAAGAATAAAGGCAAAGTCAATGTGTTGATGTTCAGTGATAGTGTACAGCGAGTGCTTTGACACAAGGCTTTCTGATCACGTCCATGTGTAGAGTATTGGAAGATGCATCATTGCACAATATACACACAGTGCCTTTTTATTTAGCCCACTATCACATCAACTTCACAAAAGAATTCCCATCGCCTTTTCTATTTCATCCTCAAACCAAACACGATCATATGCAGACAGCCCCACACACACCTCTCTGTGCCACAGTGGCCTTCCCGCTGTTTATCAAATCTATGTATGGGTAGTTTTCAGCTCCACTGATCTGAACATATTATTCCATTTCCCTCTTTCCCACTGCTTAACACACAAAAACATGCCTCCATCGCGCACACAGACACACTCCTAACATGGTTCCCCCACTACTCGCTCACCGGGAGACACCGAATTCACCACAAATCCAAAAGATTGATGCGTCTTCTTGGTCAAAATAAGATTGTGTCTCATTAGAAGGCATTACACTTCAGATCTCCAGCGTAAGTGAATTAGCGCTAGCAAACATGTGTCCTTGGAGAAAAATGGATAAATGAATAAAGAATCACAACAGATAAGCTAAGATAACCCTGTTTTTGTTTCTGAAATATAAATGCTTTCAAACAGTGAATATCAGGATTTTTTTGAGTCAGTAAATTAGCAATATATCTCATTCTTGAAATTAATGCTCTGATCAGGCATAACATTAAAGGCACTTATGGGTAAAGTGGAAAACAAATAAAGAAGAAGCAAATAACAACACACAAACAAATAAAGATGAGCTACTGTGGCTCAGTTTGCTCAAGAAAATAATAATCTATCTGATGTTTCACAATACATGCTGCTGTTGTGTTTAGGGCAGGCGATTGCGTAATATTTTGACCATCCGTTGGCAGATGCTCACTATTTTGTGCTTTATCGGCGTATGTCTGCCTCTTTTAGATGTCCAAAATATACTCGGGAATGTTATACTTTAAAAGAAAAGCAGAACTGATAACACAAAAAAGATCAAATACATAACCACTGTCTTCAGTTGAACAAATCAGACAAGATATCATGACATCTGTGCAAGGTATCTAATAATAAACAACATCTTGTATTGTAGCATTGGGCTAAAGGATCTTTTAACAACACAGTCTCAAGGTCCATTCAGAGTCAAAACAAATAAGTCAGGGGAAAAAACTTGTTCTTATGCAGTTGTGGTTCCACGTGCGCACACTGTCTCATGTGCTCATCCCGCCCCAGTCAAAACAACAAGCCACTGTGCTAGATTTAGATATATAAAGCAAACACATGACAAATCTGTGAAAAGACGCAAAGCAATGTGACTGTGTGGGACTGTTATCTAAATAACAGAAGTCAAGAGTCAGGCACAAAGGCTGGATTGAGTGGTCTATAGTGGGAATAGGCCCCATCTCCATTAGAACACACACTGGTTTGTTGTAATGATAAATAACAATACCAGTTATGAAGTGGATTGCGGTTCAGATCACATTGTGCCAGTTTTGTTTGTTGACTCCACATTTTGATCCTCTACTTTGACTTTGGAATGACCTTATTTGTGCAGTCACAGGCTTAGCTCATGTTCATCCACTTTCAGCATTGTCTATGTTTTCTCAACCATAAGAGAAGTATTAGCCGTGCCTTACCATTTGTTCAAAGTTGAGTTTAATCTTTGTTTTTCTATAATTGCGTCTTCAGGTCGGTACATAACAAATCCCCAAGAACACACAAAGTCAATGCACATTGGCTCGTTTTCCATGTGCGTAGGGCATTTTTCTAATTAATGTCTAGACCCTAAATGCCTATTATTGAGAAAAGCCTTGTCGCCTCAACTCACTCTCAATCTGTGCCTCTTAAGATGTTTAACAAGGGACCTTCTCCAATGGGACCAAACAGTGCAGGCATATTCGTCTAGCCTTACAAATGTATAGAGAACCTCTGGGCTCTCCTTTTCTTTCACATTTTCAAGGCTGCTCCACACAATTGTCCCTCTTTTGTACACACACAAGGCCACGCTGGGGACTGAAGAGGCAGCAGCATTGATATTGATGAACTATACTGTTGTCAGGTACAACTGCTACCTCTGTGGTTTAATTAACTCTGCTAAACAAGGATCAGACAAAAAGAGAGACAATGGCAGGGGTGAAGAAGGGGATTGAATATGTACTGTATATGCATCTAGAGTACTGTGCAAATGTTTATGGCTGGTTTGAAAACAAAACATATCAATTTGTGTACCATAGTGTTTTTTTGTGTAACATGATTGTCGGTTGTTTCCACCATTTTATTAGTGGTTGTAGGTTGCTCACATCTTCATGTTAATCCAGACAGACCCAGTGGCAAGCATTGATCACAGTGCTAAAATGCAGTAAAAATCCAGACAGTGATACAGAAAACAAAATAAACAAAATTCATGTCTAGAGTAATCATGGCTTCTTTACAGCATAGGCTAACACTAGGCTAACATTTGCTTCCTAATGTTAAAAAAAATAACTGTAGATTTTCTTTTCTCTGTCCACACTGATCTATGTAAAAAAACAACAATGGTCTTCAGTCATGGCTACTCCGAGGTTTGCTGACTAGTTGTCGCAGTCTATTTATGGTGACGGAGAGGTCGAGGCTGCTAATACATTGTTGTGATACTGGACAAATGTTCAGCAGCCACAAACTTACATACACATACATACACGCACACAAAAACATGCACGTAATTGATGCAGACACACACACATTCCCTACACAAAACCGAGCAGGCCACTGACTGTCTCTTGAGATTAATGTTGGTGTGATCCACTCAGCTGGGCCTGATCACATTAAGATGGATGGACCCCCTGGTGGTGTATGCATGTGTGTGGGCGCGCGCGAGGGGCCCCATCTGTCCGTGTTTTCTCCACGCCGAGCTCCGTGACCTAGCTGCCATCTTTAGTGCCCTCAGACGGGATAGGCAATACCCTTAGAGGGGAGAGATGGCCCAATAGATGGATAGATGGATGCTGTGAATTCCATTTTCGTATTCAGCTTTCTTTTTCCAGGGTAACATAAAAAATGCCCCAGGCCTTAGGTTGTATTTCAAATTGATAATGAAGATATATATTGGAGGGTGGTATAGCCTTCTGTGGGCAGTTATGGAGGAGGTCCAGCACAACTGGTACAGATGTTGTGACATGTATGTGACTGATAAAATAACAACGGTCTTTATTATTAAGAAGTTATAAATAATGTTGTTTCACATGACCACAAGATAACATTAAAAAGTTGGCCTCTTTCCATCAACCTAGAGGGGAATTCTCTCATGGATCAAAAACAGGGTTTACGCTTGTTAATTCCAGTTAAATGTACAGAGTAAGACAGTAAGATATTTCTGTGTGAATGTTATTTTCTATCATCACAAACAGGCTATTTTTATTGAGGCAAATTGAAAAAGTATTTTAAATTGTTGTCCTATTCTGTCTCATCCAAGGTTTTCTTTTTGTCTCTGTTCATTTAGATGCCTGAATGCATGCACCTACTGTAAGACGAAACATGCCAGAGGTGACTTGGCCAGTTACCCCATAGATGAGCTGGTGGAAAGAGCGAGGCAGTCATTTCAGGGTAAGTACATCCACATGTTTAACTGTTAATCAGTATTACGTATTATCCCATTTGCTGTTACTATGCTATACTTTACAATCTTTTTGGCGCTAGGCGTACTTTTCTCTATTTCATATGTATTCTTCGAGCACTGTGTAAAATTGCGAGACAGTGTCCTGGCTTGCATCTTTGCCCAAAACACTGTGTGCCTGTGTCGTGTTAAGAGGAGAGTGGTTTAGCACATGTTGATGTTTTTGTTCTTGGGTAGAGGGTCCAGCCAGTTGGCTATAGATGGATGCCAAATGAACAGCTGTCATGCCCTGGCATCTGTTCCTTAAGAATAGACTCCCAGCATCGCCTCTTCACAGCAGGCCATGCCTCTGTTAAGGCCCCGGGCAGGTCAGTCAAGGGCAATCCTATGCATCGATAAGATAAATACTACCTCAGTATGCTCATCTACTTCTTTCTTTTATGATTATTTTTACTTTAACTAATTTGCCCAGAATTGCATTGCTTTATATACCACATACATACAGAACAACTCTTGCCTTGCCACTTTGGTGATGTGCATTTTCTAATCATGTGTCATTATCCAGTTCTTTTCAGAACTTTTTGAAAATAGTTTAGGACTTGAACAATTGATGTGCTGAAGATGTGAAATAATATGTGCTGCCTTTGTTTTAGTAGCTGCCCTGAAGGTGCTCTCTGGAACTAGTGTTACCACAGAAAGGCCTTGGTGACAACAAAAACAAACTTTCTGTATATTAATTTTCCTAATCTTTTTGAGCTTAGCTGATAAACAACTATGTCATTGGCAAGGACATGGCTTTCCAAACCACATGTAGAAGTCTTTAAACAGCTGCATCCATAGCACCGCAGTGCCTCGGGGTGGGCAGTCAAGGGCATTTTCACCAGCTGCTGTGTGAGTGGCAGGACGGGCTCATGATGCACATACCCTTTGAGAAAGGTCATGAAGTCAGGGCCCACTTGTCTGTCCAGAATAAAGATGTCAAATGGATCATTATACAGTCAAATCCTCATGACACTGTACCTTTGATGAGTCTAAGTCTATCTGTAATTAGGTTTCATTGCTTATATTTTGGAAGGCAACTGTTTAGTTAACATTATGTAAGAATGTTTTACATGTACAGAACTATTGCTTGGACAAGGACATGTGCTTGTGTGATCCGTTATAAACCAGGAAATATAAGTGACGGTTAATATTTGATTTGAAAAGAGAAAGAGGAACCTGTAGGTGTGTGTCTGTCATTCCAGATGAGGACCAATACTGTTAAGAAAACAGAAACGTTTAGGTCACGCCGTTATTGTGGTTAATATCAGAGAAGTGGATATTTCATTTAACAGTTAATCTTTCCTTCATACAAGCTCACCAAATCATACAGAATCAAACGGTATGACTGTATTGTAATTATATCAGTGAAACAAGACTTTTTTATATATTTATAGATAGATAGAGAGATAGATATATTATAGAATCACCTCCGTCTACGCTCAAAATCAAATTTCTGTATCAGTTTCAAATTTTATACGCAGTTGCATATCATGAAGATGCTGAACTGGATTGAGTTTGATACTTCTACGATTAATGACAATTAATGAATTAACTAATTAATGAAGCACTTAAATTGAGCCCTTATTCATGAATTTTGGCACAGTTATTCTCCAAATTGTGCCCAACATAAAATATTATTATGACCCCACCCTACAACAAACAGGAAGTCTGCCATTTTGGATTGAAATTGGGAAGTCAGGTATATTTTACAGCCTATAACTTGAACATACTTAGGCTCAAACCTTATTTTTGCTAAGACTATGCATAAACATATAAACCCAGCACATTTTGAAGACTGAGTTAAGGTGTTCTAATACTTTTGCTGCCATCCTTCTTCTCTTCTTTGTTGAATAAATACAATCAGCTGTGATCTAAAGGCAAACTGTTTACCCCATTAAATGTCTCTGTTTTGTTTAGAATTGCATTATAACAATGCAGCCGGGCCTTTCTTATCCCAACACACTCTCTATTAGACACTGTTTTCTTATCTGAGTTCAATTGAACTTCACAGATATGGCCTGGAATTTGATTTACTTCAGTGTGTTTTGAATAAATAGGTCCATGAGGTAATGAATGTTAATTTTGATTGGCCCGCTTTGTGAGGGGAGGGGTTGATTGGTTTATCTGGGGGAATTTTGAGTGGATTTATGGGATTTATTCAAATGTGATTTGAAGTGAATAGTTCTCCCTCTGTTGGGAAAAACTGAGAGTGAGTGTAGAGCTTTTAAAATAATCTGAATTATTCAAATGAATATGAATGTATAATTTTTAACATCATAGACACTTTTTATGTATGCAGGTAATGTGGGTTAGAAATGTCACAGAAAATGACATTGTTGTGGTGGTTGTGCACAGAGAGAGTGGATATGATCCTGTGTGTAGTTCAGTGTGTAATGGAGGATTGGGTTTAGGGTTTAACAAATATACCCTCTGTGCTGTGCGCCAGTAAAGCCATTTCATCCTATTCCTTTATGGAGGTGCAGACAGAACATAAACAACAATTTATCAACTATTCATTCTATTTTTCATTCAGTTAGTCTAAGTAAATGTGTGTAATATACCTGCTTTTTGCTTTTTGTTTGATAATTCATATTTAGGCAACTTTGAATGTCTTGTGTCCTAGACCAGTATGACCACTATTGACATGATGTACTCTATATTGAAAATAGGCATGTATGAAAATGTTGCAATCTTTTTTTCATTTTTTTCCTGAAATAAGCTGCTTTAAGATCTAAACTATATGTTTTATACCAGTATTGATTCCACACATGAAACTGATATGCATATAGTATTGTGTTATTTCTTGTTTTTGCTGAGCTACATGACTTATAACATTAGTGTCATAAAGATACCACCTGAAATGACAGCCCTTGGTTTCCTGGCCGTACCTCACTGACATATGACAGATAGCCACTGATAGATGGACAGAGATGTGGGCTAGCTTGTTGGCTAGCGTTAGCATCTGTGACAGGTGTCATCCTGTGTTTACCACTGCTCGTGTAACATAGTGACACATGGAACGACAAGCCTGGCAGGTTTTCCTCACAATTTCAGAAAGCCGGTAGAGTCTTCTGGTTCAATGTCAAAGTTTAGTAACATTATCCTTAAACTTAGTTTCTTTGGGTTCTTGGGTATTTTAAAGCATACAGAAAGACAAATGCAAATGTATATGCATAATGTAACATGGGAAATTGCACACTTTATAATCATTAAGCTGAAATAGATTGGAGCAGAAAACTCATCTATAATTTGTTTCTTATTGATGAGGAGATGGACAAGAATGAAAACAGACTCACAATACAGGCGGGCAGAGCGGCTAAAAATATTGATGGAAGCTCATTGATCACCTCGGAGTCGCCGCCATCAAAGGGCACGCTATTGGAAAGACCATGTAGAAAAGTGCTGAGCATGCAAACAAACAGAAATTTCCTGTGTGTGGTGGAGCCAGTCAAATTCATTATCCTGTGGGAGAGCTCTCACTGAGAAGCTGCCATTGATTTTCTCAATCTTCTCTGTACTAAGTAAGGTTCAGACTTTAGTATCTAATTGTGGCTGTTGCATAACAAATAAGTTAGCCCTTCAAACACACTTCACCAGAGCAAAAGTACATTTTCACAAGACTCTTTTTCAATGTAAAGCTTATCCCAATAATATAACACCATATTTTAATTAAACCTGTCACGTTTGGATTTGCCACAATTAGCATTCATCATTACATCATTACTTTCCGCTGTACCAATTTCAGTTCTTAGGCCACACTGGTGGTAAGCTACTTGTGTAGCCACAGCTGCCCTGGGGCACACTGACAGAGGGGGTGGCTGCCAGTCTGCGCCTACAGCCCCTCCAAACACCACCACCACCACATTAATTCATTCATTCATAGTCAATGCGGGTTAAGTGTCTTGCCCAGGGACACAACAACAGCGTGTGCTTGGACAAGGACTCGAACCACCGACCCTCTGGTTGAAGGGCGAGCACCTACCCACTACACCACTGCCGCTATTCTAAATGTTAAAGTGTCTTCTGCCTTCATTTGTAAAAACTATGTATTCTGTTCTTTGACCTCTTTTCAGTCTCTCAGGGCCGGACACAAAGACAGGAGTGCGTGCGAGTGCGTTTGTAGGCGCGTGTGTACCATCTTGTCCTGTGATTTAATGCCAAGCTGGCAGCCAGCTTCAGTGAATGGGGGGGGCCCCTTTTCACACAACACATCCATGACACACTCACACACACACAACTTTAGTCAATGCCAGACTGCAGGCCACCAACTGCACACCTGGCATGCTGCTATTATGTCACCACAGTTTGTGTGTGTGTGTGAGTGTGTGTTTCTATGTGGAATTGTGTAAGTCCAGCCGACACCATCTGCTCTGTCCTTTGTCAGCTTGTGTACACATGTCCATTCTTGTATTTTGTTTCTAACTCAATGACTTTAAATTCACATTTTGCTGTCTAACAAAGATTTTAAAGAAAGTTTAGTAGAGCTACAGTGATTTAGCTTTCTGTAATTGATGATATAATGCTGGTATTCCCAACCCAAGACTCTCCCAACCACTCTCATTTTCACTTTCATTACAGGATTGCCAAATTTTTTCCCTCAGCCCCAAATCCTCATGTGCTCTCCACCAGATAAACATTGTGCAAATACCACTCAGTTTTTGTATTTGCAAAGCAGCAGTATGTGGGGGAGGGGCAGTCTCTGGTTCGGTCAGTAGGTGGCAGTAGGACACTGGGACTTGGACCATGTGCTTCCCTTGTTATTGTCTCCATAGCTCTGTCTCCACTCACTACAAGCCTCTGCTCACACTCTCCATTTACTTTGCTTGTGCCTGTTAAAATGTTTAACTGCTACAGTCCTCTGACTCACATTTGGCTTTTAGTTCCTCGTCCCACAAGTGTGTGTGTTTTCTCCTGGACTGCCCTGTTGTTTACATACACCAACTTCCTCACATGACACAAGCAAAAAATTTACCCTCCTCTGGTTTTAGAAGTTAAACTTGCTAAGCTTGTCTGAACTCATAGCTTTTTGGCACAAGCAACAATAAAGTATAGAGTGGCTGTTTAGTGACTTAAAATACTAGCAGAATTATCCATAAATATATACAACTGATCTGACACACACACACACACACACACAACCAAAGTCACACACACACCTGTAATTAACTCGAACATTGATGTTGCGATCAACACAATTCCCTGGAAAAGGGGTAGAATCAAAAGCGCCTAATGACAGTTTATGAAGTGAGCCTGACTGAAAAGTGCTGAAAGGTGGATCAGAGGATAGCACACTGAACATTTTCATCAAATCCCAATTACTATGTTTATGTTTGCAGAAGTTCACTATGAGTGTAATATAGAAATTACAGTGTTACAGTGCGGGTGACATGGCCTAATAATATTGACTCAGTTATGTTCCGCTAATATCCTTACATTATTCTTATATTATGATTGCAGTGGCTCCAGTAGTTCTGGATTAAAACACATTTTTCAAGCTTTTATTGCAATTACAAGTATCTTGGACTAATCTTGGTTTAATTGGGTCCGGAGTTATGTGGTTTGTGTATTTGTGCATAAACATAGGCTTTATGAAGACACTGACGACAATAGTCTTCTTTGTATGGCGAAAAATAACTACAACAACAATCATGATAAAAGCGAAATCGGGATCTTGGCTGAATAAAATCTTGCTGTTAGATAATGGTAGAAAAAAAGAGAAAATGTTCAATGGTAGTTAAGGGAGGAAAATGCTTTGATGATGCATAGATACGCAGAGAATCAACAAACTTGTTTAAGACCAACTCAAATATGTTTCAGCCAAGTTCTGCAGACAACCATTTCTGAACACACAACAGCCATCAAGGGAGATCACACTATGGGCACTTTATTAGGTAGACACTATAACTAATAAAGTGGCCAGCGAGTGGATAATGCATTGTAATTTACCATCTGTGATTGTTTTTGCAGTATGGTTCAACTATTTTTAATGATGTTCTGTAAACCTGTGAGACTTGATGACGGTGAGACAAACGGGTTCAGAATATTTGGCCTCTGTCTAATCCCAAACATTATGCAACTGTCCCACTTTTTGCGCTTGTTTTTCCTGTTTTCCTGTCTGGATCCATTCCATCACTCCACTCCCACTTCACTCCCGTCACGGCTCTACCCTCTGTTATTGTTTTACCCACTCCTATGTCATTAAAAATCCTCACGTCTTTGATCTTACCTCATTCACATTCATTTTATCTCCGCTTTCTATTTCAGGGCTTTTTCATTTTTACCAGCCTCATCACTTTATTGTTTTTATCAAAGTAACATTTACTTTTCATAAGGCTGCTCTTCCCCCAGGCTCCTCTCCACTGTGTAGTTTTTGTCATTATATCTACCGCCTGTGCTTTTATAAGTCACTTAGTCGTCCGTTGCTCATGATGATAGCCGTTTGTTTGTTTTGCTCTATTTGTTCTGTTAATAAAAATATATTAAGGCCCCACTCACTATCGCAGATGTACTAAGCACACAGGCGTAATTCACAGTGTGTTTATCACTCAAACTGAAATAAATAGGAATATTTAGTGGCATACTTTTTTTGCCTCGCAGTTATTTTCACCAGCGTTTGTTTATTCTTCTAATATAAATAAATTTATGATTCACTCAGTATGATTAGCTTGTCTTCTAATAAGTAGCTGTAATTGATCTAACTAGATTGTAGCTGTTTCTACATAATGTCCGTGTGTGACACATATGTGCAGATTGTTTTAATGTGTTTTTGAATTTTTCATAAGTCTATTATTCACAGTACTTTGTGTCATTGAATGTGTGTGTTTGTGCGATATTGTGCGCCCGCCTGTCCCCTGTGGAATACTGTATATTTTGATAGCATCAGGGGGTCTTTTCACACACCCTGCAGGAAACGGTTCTCACATAGTGGACCACCCGTGGCCGTCCCATGGGCCCCCGGTGCTGGGTGACATGAAGGGCCTTTAGGGGGACAGCTCAAGTGTGCGCACCACAGACACATCCTCTTCACTTTCGCTAAAAGTAATGTGTCACAAGAGCTTGAAACTAATAGAAATGTCATTTAGTAACTATGGCCGCAAACACTTTCAGAGACTCTCTACCTCTGTGTGCTGGAGGTGGCATATGGCATTGCCCTTCGACAAACTGCCTTTGTTTTGACCTACTGTCTAATAATGAACTACTGTCATGCCATGAGATAAACAAACACTAAGTACATCAAAGAGACTATATATGAACAAGAGCAAGGCACAGTACTAGAGTTACTTTGGCAATTAGGTGGTTATATGTACATATTTAAAACAGTTTGTGGTCAGTTTGTCACACTTACAGTATGTTAAAAATGAAACTGAATAATTAACAGTGTAGTGGTGAGATGTAGAGCTGTACTAACTAAATGCTGTTGTATGTGCATGATGGAGATACAGTAGCATAAGAGAGTTGAGTTACTTTGACCTCAGCTTGCAGAGCTCAGACATAAAACATGCAGGTCTATCAAATATGCATTGAAGAAAAAGCTAAAAAATGTACTGTCCTGATGTTTGATATGAAGCGGTGGGTTCACACTTCCTAAGTACAAGGCCAAACATACGAAAGGAATGTCAAATGGATCGGACCCACAATAGATTTCTTTATATTTGTCTTAAAGGCTTTGTTTTCTCATTTAGTAATTTTGAAAATACAGGAACTCTTCTAATATGATTTTGCAATATTCAACATAGTTATCGTATATTGCATGTTTTTCCCATATCATGCAGCCCTACCCTAAATGTGCATTAGTTTGTTGCTAGTTTTGGTAAAAAGCCATTGAATCCTTTTATGAGTAGAGAAAACTGTCACATTTGAACATGTCAGTCTATGCTCCTCACAGATTACTACATATGTTTATGTGACATGCATGTTGGGACATGTCTTCAACATGCCTCGACATATCTCTGTGCCCCTCTCTGTGGTCTCCTGCTGCACAGCATTTACTTTATTATACATATATATATATGAGGTGTCATTTTGTTATAAATGTCAGGGTGAATCAGTATAACCATTATTCTGGGTTATAGGGCCAGTCTTGTTGTTTCATTGTAATGTCTAATGGCTCTATTATATTCTATTATGGTAAAGCCATGAGTTGGGAATGAAAAAGGTACAAAAATGGGTACATATGAAGATGAACAGTCACATCAAATGATAAAACATTACTTTGATTTACAGTTTTTCTTGACTTTTAATGTGTTATACATGTTTAGAATGAGGTACCACAATTCCCCACTTCTATAGTTTGTTGGCACAGATTGGTTGTGCCTTTAAGACAGTGAAGCTCTGTGGTTGCCTTGTTATCTTGGCTGCTTGTCGCCAAATCAGTTTACATTTTGGTTCATGCTTTATATTGCCTCCTCACTGCTTCAACTTCTGTGTTGAGGAACTCAGTATTTCTGTGTACAAATTCCCATAAAGCATAATTCACCAAGATCCACCATACATTAATAGTTTATATTATTGTGGGCAGAGGATAAGGTCCATCAATTATACAGCTATGCTGTATACGCTAGATAAATATGGCCTTTTTTGCATCAAGAAATTACACGTTTACTGACCTATAGTAAAATGTATTGCATGACTTCTCTGTGTGTGTGTGTCCAGGTGACGGTAGAAATCTTTAGACTTTGAAGAGATCCCAGTTATCAATAAATAATGTCATTAAACTTTCTAAAATGCTGTGAATGACCTCTGTTCTTAAAGGATGTTAGGCAAGTATACAGGCCACAGTCATTAGTTCCATCTTATATACTGAAAATATTCTATATGTTTACATAAGAATAGAAATATTTACATAATGGGATTACATTAGCATACCATTGGACACAATTTGAAGGAAATGTATATTCTCAAATGTGTTTGAATTCATCCTGTATATTAAGTTGATTACTTGCAAAGATTCATTCTGTCTTCTTAAAATGATGTTTAGTAGATTATTTTGATAAGACAGGAGTGTTTGTTTACCTGCTTTACATGTTTCTTAATTAAAACATACACATGGTACACCCACACCCCCACACAAACTGGTGAATTAACAAACACAAACATGATGCCTGCTGGTGGGTCATGAATACATTAGCATAAATACTGACCAGACTTATTATAATTGTCACATTAGTGCCAAAGTAAGTACATAAGCGAACCACGCTGCCACACACATACATGCAGCGGAAATTAGGTCAACAGCTCTGAATTAGAAAGAGTTAAGCCCTAATATGTCAGAATAATAAGGTGGCTGTGCATGCCCATACACCCGACAGGCTCATGGAGAAATGGTATTTTATAGGTGTGTTACGATTGATTGTTAGATTAGAATTTCTATGGAAACTTGTCACTACAATGGACTAAAAAAATGTTCATGTAATAGTGAACTGACATTTTCTAGAAAGCAAATTTTCATTCTATTTACCCCAGTTAAAAACTCCCGTCGGGCGGCAGTGTCTAGTAGTAGAGCGGTCATCTTGTATAACTTGAGGGTTGGTGGTTCGACACCCACATGTGTGGCTATGTATGAATGATGTTGTGATTGGTGGTCGGTCGGAGAGGCTGTAGGTTCAACGTGGCTGCCACATCTCTTGTCAGTGTGCCCCAGAGAAGTAGTGTAGCTACAGTAGTAGTTTACCATCACCAGTATGGCTGTGGAGTAAATCAATAATGCAATTGTAAAGTGGCTTTTAGTGTCTTAAAAAAAAAAAAACATTTCTTTAAGTTTTTTTTTATAGATAAATCATGAAATACTAAGACATTTCTTACCTATTACGATTTACAGATGACAGCACCGTAAACATGTTTGTATTTGGTATGATTTACATTTAACATCAACATACCATAAAGTCTATATAGAATGTCTAAATGTCAGTCTCACCAAGCTTTAGGGAAAAAGAAACGTGCAGGTGTAACGTTTTGGTTAAAGCTCTGAGTTCACACAAAGCATGACTGGCTTGCACCATGGTGAGTCAAAGAGGTGATTTGGGTCCCCACAGATCCCTGTTTCTCTTATATACAGCAGACCATCTGCTTTGAAAGCTTCACAAGATCCTTCCTCTTGCACACACATCTATATATACATATATTCACAGAGAAAAGATAAAAGAGTGGATAAAACTTCTCTCCCAATTACTTCCCATACATTCGTGTACACATACATCACAGATGCACACACTATATCCCTGTGCACATAGCACTTGTAGTCCTTCTGCCAATTACTTTTGATATATCCATACAATGCATCTGACCCATATATGCTGTGGCATGTTTTTTCTTACCAACAGAACACACATACACACACTGTGCCTTTGATGTATTTAGACGTTTTCTTTTTTTTCGATCTCAAACACAGTCCTGTTCAGAAGGTCATGCCTGTAGTTTGGAAACTGTGAAAGTAGGTTAAAGCTGACACTGTTATATGCTGTTGTTTAAACGGTTTATTAATGTCATGCTTATGGATGTGTACATATATATGTACATGTGCATATCCACATGTACGTGGGTTCACCTGCCTGAGAGACTATATTTACTTCTCCGTTGCATTGCCTGCCACGCCTCCTACGCTTCATCAACAGTTGTTGCTCTAAATTAAACTTCTTAATCACTGCAATTATACTGTGTGTGTGCGCGTGTGCGGTATTTTTGCATAAGCACAAAGTGTGTAATGGTTAGTGTCATGGATGCCTAAGTGTGTGCACTTTGAGAATAAATACATAATTGTCAGTAGCTTTATGTCTGCAAATCAGATCTTATTTTCTATTTCCTTGATTAATTATTAGTCTTTCTATAGGCCTAGACCTCTGTGTATTTAAAGTGTACATATCTCTACTGCACATATCTTGGAACATTTATCCCGTATCCATCTTTCCATAGTGATTAGTTGATTTTGCAAGTTGCTGCAGTAGACAATGCCCTAGAACCTATCTTGGTCTTGTAGTGAGTGGGAAGCTTTAGCGTGGAGAAAGCTAGCCTCAGGGCAAGACTGGTCAGAACGGATAGAGGCATTGGCTAATGTGACTGAAGGTCAGACAGGCCTTCCAGTCAGTGAAACGCTACACCAAGATGCTGTGGCCTGTGTGTGTGCACACATGTCCATGTCAGTGTGGAAAGGGAATGCAAGTTTTACTTTGTCAACTTCACATTAGCAGGTTTTCTATAGTAAATTTTAAACTATAGTGTATATGTAATTAATAAGACACAATATAAATAGCATCTTTGCTAAATCCTAAGCATCTTTATTAAATCCCAGACATTTATAGATCCATCGTTTTTCTATTTCTTTAAAAAATCTAAACAAATTAGATGTAACTTTAAGAAAGTGTGAGAAGTGGGTTAATTTGCTTATGTAATTACTCATTTGATAGGATTAAATTAATCTCTCAGTATACATGTATGCAACATGTGACTTGTAGATTATACTATATGCATGTATATCATCCTATTACAATGAATTCACTCATACACATACTGTATGTATACTGTTCATCTTATAGTTCAATTTAAAGTCAAGTCTAGTCAATACCGAATGCATACTTTTCCTATACCTATGGTAATTGTATTGAGGGTAAAGTCTACTAGTGACCTATGTCTTGGCCACATACCCTGCTTCCTCCATGCTCTGTAACTTGTGATATGGGGAATGGGCTTTAATGCTGTTTAATAGGATGATCTTTATGTGCATCTTATCTGTAATCTGTTAGACAGTATAGCCCATGGCAGCCAATCAAAATGTACACCATGCCAAATAGATTAAGATAAGTAGGTAGTCCTAAACCCATATGTGCAGGGTCTACAATAAGGTTAAGCCAACTACATACATGCTGAACATTAATGCATAATCTGGCATACACAATCTAATGCATTTTTTTCAGCATTTCTGTGTATGCATTCGAGATATAACATTCCGTTTAAAGTGCACTATTATCTGCGTGGTTATTCTTCTTCAATTTCAGAAAATTTCCACTATTTTAGCACTATGGTAACAGAAAGCATACTTCTCAGCTTTCACACACAAACATAACAGTTGGATGTGATGATAGTTTTCTGCATATGGCATTTTTCACTGTACTGCCGTTTCCCTGGTCTTTGACGTACACGGCTGCTGTATTTTCCTCAAATCAATTTGATCGTAGTTATTTTCCTTCTAGGCCTCTTTCCATGTTGATGCTGATCTCTCCCTTGTTTGAAATGAGATGATGAGCCTAAATGAGGTGCTCTTCTTCTCCTTCCCTTCTCTCTCTTTCACGGTCTCACAGTATACAAACCAGGAAGTATGAGATTGACGACCAGCAATCTGGAGTTGTTTTATTTTTAGTTAAAATCCATCTCCCTCACATTATTCCTGATAAATTCCTGTTCTTATAGATAATGTATGTATCAACCAATCAGAGCTCTCTGTCCTGTAGAATTGGTTAAAAAACATGGCCCATGCTCTAAAACAAAAAAAAAAAACAGAGAATCTGAAAGTAATTTTTTTCTCATGTTAAGCTGTACTATTGACTGAATAATTTTCTTAAATACAAGGGAAAAACAGATAGTGCATATGACAGGTTTTTATATTTTTGTCATCATTACATGGTTTGATTTGATGATATCTGTTTTGAAAGAGAGTTTTAAGCCTAGGGAGATCCCAAGCTTCCATCCACGATTTCATCTATAAGATTGTACAGTGGAATCATGACGATTCCCCCTGTAATTTCACTGCATTCATTTTAAACGAGGAAGTAATATTTTCCACACAAAAAACATCAGACAAACCAGTGACTTCTAACCAACCAAAATCATAAATACAGATGCTGTCACTATGTTTTTGTAAAATGGGTAGACTAGTCTGTCACATGCACTTTAAATTGTTCCAACCAAGGTCTATTGTCCCCCGAAGCTAACCACACCAGTATCACATGTTCTGCCTAATAAAGTGCCTAGTGAGTATAGGTTTGTTGAGGTAAAGAGAGTCTGTTTAAACATTTTACCTCTGCCCTCATCTGAATGTCCTCTTGCCACAATAATTTGACCAATTGTCCTCTTGTGTTAAAGGAAACAGCTGCAGTAAAGGTAAGAGCAGATAAGAATAGAGAGCAGACGAACACTTCCTGATAAATGACCATCCTGTATGTTGTGGGCCAACAATAACACAATAAGCACACCTTAAACCAAAAGGGACCGAGAGGCAGGCCAAAGAGCCAAATCAGTGTGCAGGTTATTGAGTGTCTAGCCTGGAGTTAACACCTGAGGCTGGAGTTCTTAAAAAAACAGTGAATAATTGAAAACAGGAAATAGGAAAGACTGCAATTTTTAGCTTTGGATTGCGTTCATGGAACCACAGCAGTGTTATTTTATAAAAGCCATGTAAGCATTGGTGAGCTTGAAGAAAGAAATATCTGTTCACACAAAATAAGTAAAAACCTGAAGCATTAGGCTTGTAAGTGTTTAAAAAGTGTTTATTTGCGTTCAATGTGATGTAAGCAGCGTACACTCTCCGATGTCCTTCAGAATGTATTCAAGTGGTCTTTTGGGCAAATTAATTAAATTTAGTTGTTTAATGGCAGAATTTTTTTTTAGGAAACTGTTGAATATTCTTGAGTAATTAACAAAAATAATTGAAAACAGAAAATAATTGAAACTAAGTGGACGTCTTACTCCTGTCCCATACTGTGTAGTACATTCGAATGTGATCATGTGTGATTGATGGATGTTTTTGATGGACGTTTTTAGACATGGGTGACTTGACAAATCATTAATGCATCGTAATACCACTGATGATGAGCTTTAGAGATTCGTGCTCCGGACAATTATACTGTCATCAGCTTTAATGTATCCGGCCTTTTAATGCCTGCTTTTTTTTACTTTCTCTCTCACACGCAAACACATATACACACACTGTCCAATTAGCCAAGCAGCATCTTCACTCCCTGAATGACCACATGCATCTTAGTGTCTGTCTGTGCACTGCTAATGATGATGACACTTGTGTACTTTGTGTGTCCAAGTGTGTGCTCTTGATCTCAAGCCTCTGCAAGTTGTGAATTTATTTTGGTGCGCCGGCCTGATATGATATGTCTTAACACATGGCTTAAGCAGACACTCAAGCATTTCCAGACCTTCAGCCAAATGACAGTTAGATCATTAAGGCTCAAACAGCAGGCAGTGCGCTAAATTAGCCTGAAGCCGGTAGATAACTCCTCCGCTTTATGTGACCTTCACATCTCAGATAACATGTTTGTTAGAAGGATAGTTATCTTATCAGTGTTTGACCTGAATGATGCATCAAAAGTTTTAAATGAAATATATTTGTGGAAAAATGCAAACATATGCCTTTTGGACACCTATGGACCATGTTCACTTCAATAGGTCAGTACATGCCTGTCCAGGGTCGGCATGTGTAGCGCGACTGTTAGCGACACAACTGTTAGCATAATTTTTTTTATAGAATTACTCAAATATTTCTGATTAAAACTGCTCTGGGTACATGATAGAAAGCCCAGAGGTTGAATTTGCGCAATAAGTCATCTTTAATCAAAGTGACCTTAAGATCACATCTACACTTCGTTTTTAACTACTTTGTAATCAGGTCGCAGCAGCTAAACATGGTCAAAAAAACTCTTCCAATAACATACAACATACATGTGACCGTATGTTGCAATAGCCTTATTTCAGAAAGTATATTGTAATTAGACCAAGTAAGAAATCCTAGCTTACTGACATCTTTGTCTTCTCTCCAGAGGGTGTGTGTGAGATATGGCTGACCAGTGAAGACACAGGAGCTTATGGCAGAGACATTGGCACAGATCTGCCCACCCTGCTCTGGAGACTGGTAGAGGAGATCCCCGAGGGAGCCATGCTGCGACTGGGCATGACCAATCCACCATATATACTGGAACATTTAGAGGTAAGCCACTATACAAACTAAAGTCAGATTTCACCCAGAGGCACTGTTCAATAAAATAATAATAGAGCCAGTTTTATTTATTTACCATTTGTGTCCCTCTCGTCGCATCCACTGCCTTATATAGTGGGTTAATAACATCACACTGTCGATTTAATAAACTAAATGCCTTGCTGTTTTGCTTTCGAAGCACTTTAGTTGTGGCTCTCCATTCATTAGCGCAGTTCATTCTCTTCTTTTCCTAATGAGTCAATTAAGGACCATTGTGTCCTCTTTAGCAGCTCCATTTTATCAGTCATTATTGTCTTCCCTAATGGAACAATGGACATAGTTATCCACTCTATTTCTCGCCGACCTTCTCTCTCCTCTCTCTCACACTTACTTTTGCTCTGGCCAAGGTCTTTGTGCTTCATTTCATTTCATTAACTTCTGCACTATTGTTTTTAGAGAACACTGTCCAGTAATTAGGCTACAACTGCAAAAAATAAAGACGCAATAATGACTTTTAATTAGTAGCATTTTCCATTGTTTCTGCAATTAAAGAAAGTAGGGCCATGTAAAATGTTAATAAAACCAGATACATTTTTTAGAATTATACATTATATTTTGGCCACAATAGAACAATGGCAAAATGTGTTTTATGGCAAAATATTTTTGTTTTAGCACCAGATACTGTATATATATTTTTATATCGGCGAAAACAGCGTGTCGATGTTATGGAATCACATCGGTGTCCTGCTGAACATAAACGAAATTGCGTGAATTTTGGCACATTGATCCGGGCAATTGTATACTTAATGTACATAGGCACATTATAGAGGTCAAATAAAGAATGTCTCTATAGCGCCCCCATGTTTATGACCATTAAGGGACCCTGGACACACTTACATTGGCAGAGAGCAATGAAACTTGGCACAGTGATTCTCCAGTGTACCCAGCATAAAATATTATTATGACCCCACCCTACAACAAACAGGAAGTCGGCCA
>JAVQKC010158830.1:0-27423 GCA_036025475.1 Philypnodon macrostomus
ATAATACAATACAATACAATACAATACAATACAATACAATACAATATAATATAATACAATACAATACAATACAATACAATACAATACAATACAATACAATACAATACAATACAATACAATACAATATAATATAATACAATATTATACAATACTATACTATACTATACTACACTATCCGAATTGTACTGATCAGTTTGGCCCAATAATGTGGACCGAGGATGCAGTAGGAGCTGCTTTGTAAAACAGTTTCAGAGATTAGATTAGAACTTTACTCAGGCAGGTATTTACAGATGTTCATCTAGCCTCAGATAAGGAGTTAATCATGCTAAAACATATGCCGTTTACAAAGGGCAACCTTGTTCTCTTCTGAATTGAATTCTGGTTCAGTGTGATTTTTTGATCAAGCTCTGCCATTTTAACTCAGTACATTGGATGATATTATGACTATAATTTTAACATTTGCAAATATGTCAATAGCACAGATTCAATATTATTTTTAAAATAACATTCACAAAGAAAAAAAAATCTGGACATACCCATTTTTTCATTATGAAACCCTTCATGTGCACACGGTATGCAGATGTTATAATATGAGTGTAAAGTGGTATGAATACAGAATGAGAGGGTAGTGAGTGGAGGTGGACGTGTATGTTCACGCATTACTCATCTGGAACTGATTACACACAAGGCCATATAACATCCATCCTGCTGTAATCGACTCTCCTCTCTGAGCTGCTGACAGTCAGAAGACCTCAGGCATTAAGTTTTCAGATTGTCTGTTCATCCGTCTAATTCTCTCCAACACCTCAGTGGAGCTCCCTTTAGCACTGACTCTGTATGAAGTGTTCTAATATCAAGGGTGAGACCAGCATATGTGGTCCTAGAGATCTGTTGCTTCAATGTAATAATCCAACCACACATTTTAAATGGATCTTTCTCTGGATGGGACAATAACCATTTACAATTTTACAGTGTCACCATATCGATTCAGTTCATATTTGCTCTCACAAGGTATTGACTCTGATTAAATTGTTGCACTCTTTTTTGGTTTTAGAATTATTTTTAACAGTGTGAATGCAGGCTAATATTTATCCAAGTTTGGTTATATTGATTTAAAAAATATATATAATACATATACTGCATCTTTAAAGGTCAACATTCCTATCACTTCATCATTTTGCCACTCAACCGATCCATTCATATTGAGTATTTAAGTACCTTTGACTGCCTTAAGGAAATGAATGACCCACAGGGACTATGTGGGAGTGCTGCACATGGTCTCATTAAAATGTAAAATCTACCCTTACCCTGCCAATGAGCATTTAAGTTTTACACACACTAGCCACTTTAAAAGGTAGACCTGTGTGTGTATAGCGTACCAGCCTTTAGTCATGTCCATATGTTTAAGACAAACCCATTGAAGTGGCCAGTGGGTGCATGTGAATGAATCTGTGTCCATTTTATTTGACATTATTTATTTGGTTTAAATTACACCATTTGGCTCCATCCCAAATCAACAAGGTGATCTCATCTCAAGGGCTCAGCAGTGTGTCCACTTGCGCGTGGTTGAGGTGTGCTTATGTGTGTGATGTGGAGACCAATGGAAAGAAGCCAAGAGAAATTGAATGTCTCTTTGTCTGCTAATATTTGGCTTCATTCAGAGTTTTCCCCTTAAAGAAAATGCAAGGCTACTACTAAGGAGTAAGAACTTATAATATATACATTGTATATAAACTAAAAGCTAGATGCAAAAGATTATTGATTTACCTAAGTCAATGCAATGCAAAAATATCCAATTACTAACATGCAATCTCAGTATAGTGTGCTCAACTACCATGAACACAAATAAATAAAATCCTTTTGCAAAGTTATTTCCTTTAGTTGTTGTATGTTGCTTGTTTGTGAATTCTGTAGAGGTCACGATGCTACCAACCCATTTTGTACCAGTAATGTGTGTCATAACCCTTTGGCTATAGGAAGATTAACCATAATGAAAATGGAATACATGCATACATAAACAGAATTGCCACTTCCAATTGCCCCGATTCTAGCCTCTGACTAATCCTCGTTTTTACCCCATGTTTACTGTGTGCCCGGTTACCTCTAGCTGCATATGTGCTGCTACATGTTAGCTACATGTGTGTCTGCTTAAAAACCTTGTACTCTTGGTTATGCTGCTTAGAGTGCCCAAGTAACAAGGCCGTCTTTATCTATAAATATACACTTACATGGCTGCAGAGGTTTTGGGCCGCTGCAGTATGTGTGTGTGTGTGTGTGTGTCTTGTGGTCGTGTGGTTTGTTGACACAGCCCAATAGGCAGCTCTTCCACTGAGAGGCTGCATTTAACTAATACATGAAATAGTACTTTGTGAGTGCTCTATATATGTCCACATAGCTACACTTCCAAATACAGAAGCTTTATTGAATAAATGTAGGTACAGCCATCTTATTGAAAAGGATGTAAAAGAGTTCACATGGACGTTATAGTCACTCGTTTTCCCCTCATCAACAAACTCTTAGTCCATTATTAGTCACACATACTCGATCAAGGTGCATGTGTTGTTGTGATCACGGTTTACCCCATAACATTTGGACATGCACAACTGGCTAATCGGTTCTCCTGACCAGGAACCTGGCTGCTTTGTGATCACCCACTGCTCCTGACAGACCACCCCAGCAGCAGCAAGGATGGGAAAACCTTGCCCTAAAATGCAATAATAACCAGTAACCGGCAAATCTGTAATATTTCCACCATAATTTTGAGATATATAGAAATTAGGTTAGCCAAAAATAAGCCATAGCTTCAGCATTTTCCTTGGTTGGTTATTTATTTGATTGTTGACTAAACGTGTGAGTTGGATTCATTAGTAAATCCATTGAATTACTTCTGATTAGTTTTATCTCTTAGCATGTCAGATATAGCAAATAAAGTACAATTTGATTAAAATGTAAAACCACACTGAAGGCCAAACCACCAAAAGCTGTGTTAGCTAATATGTAATATGTAAATGATCATAAGAAAACATTACATGATCTAACATCTATACCGATCAGTCAATTTCTTCTCCACACTCAAATTTTTAAGCCTTCTTTGTCAATCAGCCCAGTCTATATCTGTCCAGAGATAACCTGTGTCCATCACCACCACATTGATTGGACACACACATGCACATTCAAACAGCACATCTCCATAACTCATGTATTGATTAAGCTTCAGAGGGGAAAGAGTGCATGGCCATCACTTTGATTAATACTGTACATGCACTGCCTGCACCGAGCTTGATCTATTGAAATCAGCTGCTGTCTGGTGGATTGGAGAACAGTGCCTGGTTTATACTGTGTGGTTGTGATAGTGTGCCTTGAACATTTAGTTACATTTTTTTAACATAGACCATGCATGTGAATTAATTGAATCTAAATTGTTTATACCAGGTGTAAACTGCCTAAGAACCATAGTTACTGGCATATGCTTTAGAGACTGCAACCCAAAAAGTGGAAGAAAATTAATTAATGACTACTTTATCTTTAGAAAAATGTACTACCCATCTATTATTTTTGCACTAGTCAAAAGTGGCTTGAAATGTAAGAGCACTTTGAAATGAGCCCTAATTACTAGTTGTGCAGGTAAGTGATGCTGCTGTAAAAAAAAAAGGTGAACACTGGTTGAGGCATTTGTGGTAATTACCTGTTATCAGAGAGCTGTGAACAGGTAGCACAGGTGTTTGGATGAGTTACAGGGAAGACAAGCAGAAATTCACTGAGCTTTTTTCTCTTCAACAAACTGCTAGTTTACGATTATTGTGAAGGCCACCACTCAAACTATAAGACTAGCAGTTCTATGATAATAAGTGTAACATGTAATAGCTTTTTCCAAACAAACAATGTAGATTTCTTTTTATTATTTCAGACGCATTGAACACTGCAAAGAACCAATAACAAAACTTTATCAACCATTTTTACCTCTGCCAAGGAGGTAATGTTTTTGCCCGGTTTGTTTGTTGTTTTGTTGTTTGTTTGTTACTTGTCTTTAGGCCTGTACGGAACGGATTTGGATGACATTTTCAGGGAAGGTCAGAAATGACACAAGGAACACTTTTTTTTGAGAGTGAGCCTGTCAAAATTAGCTGCCTTGGCAGAGGTCTGTGCTCCCTAAGTGCTTTCTACTTAATAGATATATTGGAAAGAACAAGGCTACAGTAGAATCTAAAGAAACATTCACAGTGGGTGTAATGAAAACTAATGATTTGTTGTCATTCTGTCGCTTATTTTTCTCCACATCCTCTTTGTAAGATGTAATGTAGGATGAATCTTTACGTGCTGTTTAGCTACCTGGGCAGATTGTTATGATACTTTGAGTTGTGACTAATAGCAGGATATTTCTTTGCTCTTTGCTTGTAGCTCCAATTAGTTCCATAAACGTGGTCATGCTCCGAGTGCCTACACAGTCATGCAAAACAAAGCGGTTTTTGGTATGTGCATAAACAAATTGGACAAATAGCTCAATGTTGGCTCCAAACACTCTATTAGTATTTTACACAAATGCTGCTGAACATTGCTATTGCTGCAGAGCCTCCTGTTTTCATCTTGATCATTTGTTGGAGAAATCACACATGATACTATTATTCTTCTTTATTTTCACGTGAAACCAATAAAAAGGACAATCTGTGTCTTCAACCATACATTACTACATACTTTCCATTGATCCTTTTGACCATCACAAAAAGTTATCCCATGAACATGTATTTTGAGTGAATGTTTTCTATGATTGTTTTTATTTATACCACATTAGATTGGAAGATCACAATGTTCTAATTTACTATAAGCTCCTTAGCTCATTTTCATTCAATCCTTTGAGATTTTTGAAGTCATTAGAGGATGGATAGCTATAACCATGCTGTATGGTGGTGTTTTAAAATGACAGCATGTGTTTACATTATGACAGCTTAACATGATTCATAGCTCATACAATGGTATACCTTTCAAAATAAAAGAAGAGAAATGGAGAGAAGAACAAGGTCATGTATGTTCCTATGGAAAACTCTCATGTCTGGCAGCCTCCATGGCCCCTCTCCTGTATAAAGCCTAAGTGCCTGAGGAGGTGTGTGCTCTTGAGTTTGTTCTTCTGAGTCCTTAGAACTCAAACCTATACTGCTGTATTCCTGGGGCTTTCTATAAATACTCACAGTCATGACTTGCTTACAACACCTTTAGTATTTTTTTCTACGTCTCTTGTGAAAACATGCTCTCTGTTGTTTTCCTCTGAAGACAAATTAAAAGCCAGACCACCAGGTAAAAAGCCTTTATACTATAATGGCAGAAAACATATTTTGAGCAACGTGTCTTCATCAGGCCGTAGTGGGTCAGAGCATGGGTGTGGCCCTGTCTATGGGCATCATTAAACCAAGCTATAGTAACGATCCCATCTATGGATCTATTGTTTCCTTTTTGTTCTTTACAAATGGTCTCATAAACATAATATACAGTGTAATATGATATAGGTAATGTCAAGGTATCACAAATTATATAATTATATATATTTTATATAAGTTTGTGTATAGACGTATATAACTACTTTGTATACATCCACAAGCAATGTTGTCATTATGAGGACAGCTCATACCATTTAAAGTGACCAAAATGTTTACCCATTTCACCCTCAGAGCCTACAGAGCCCTTTATTGGAGTATAATTTCAGTAATGTGTGCCTGCTGTGACTGCTTCTGACTATGTCCTTCTCTTTGTTCCCTCCAGGACCCCTCCTTCTCTCTGCTGCTCCATGACAAACTGCAGGTGCCCAACAGCTCTCGCCGGGCATGGAATGAGCGCGACAGCCGCTGCGATGTATGCTCCACTCACCTGACGCAGCTTAAACAGGAAGCAGTGCGCATGGTCCTCTCCCTCGACCAATGGGATCTGTCGCCCACCTCATCGCCGCCCCCTCTCACTGGTGGATACACAGGAAGCTCAGTCGGACCCGCCTTTTTCCCATCTTCCTCACCTGCTGCCGGATCTGCACACCCCTCATATGCTCATTCGCCTTCCCCAAGCCCGAATCACACCCCTACACCAAGCCCCAGCCACGGTCGGGCCAGCAGTCCACCTGTGGCCCCCAGTAATATACAAGGAGCAGGGAACAGACTAGGATCCAAGCCCAGTTCTCTAGGGCTCGGATGTGGATTGGATAGGAGGACAGGATCTCCAAGTTTGGGGAAAGCAGCAGGCGTCCAGCAGCAGATTGCCGTAAATAGCCCTGGTGCTAACAGTGGAAATAGCAGTAATAATGGCAGTAATGCATCAACACAGGGTCACCAGCATCTGAACAGGAATAATGGAGGAGTCACGCTCTATCCATATCAGGTGAGCGGCATACACTATACAAAATAGTATTGGGTCTTCGTAAATAAACATTGTTCTGTTCTTGTTGCCAGTGGTGGAAATGGTAGTTCAGAGTCCTTCCAGACTGAATGACTACTTAAATCTTAAAATACTTAAAATATAAAACCAAATAAATGACAATTACTCAGTGAATTTAATTGAAAACACATTAAGTGAAGACAGTCTATCAAGAATACAGAAGTCATTGAGAGACTGATGTAATCCTTGTTGTCAGGATGTGCAACATATGAAATTTCAAGTGAGCCTACTGAGACTGACTGTAGTTGGCGACTCCTTATCATTAGTGAGCAGATCCTTTCTCTATAAAAATCCTGCAAAATGTTCAATGGCTCTGATTATTTTGAAGGAACATGCATCTGACTCCAACTAAGCTCAGATGAAATGAAGTTGTGATGTTAACATGACATAAATAGAAAAGAATAGAGTAGTTGCTACAGTGGGAGACATAAGAGCGGAAAACAGAAGGGCGGAGAAGCGCCTGGGGTGATGGAGGTGTAGAGGTGTGTGGGGGACAACCGGAGGCCTCTGTATGTGTGTGCGCATGTGTGTGTGTACAGTGGTGCTCTACACATGTAATAATTCATACAGTAATAATTAGGACTCCTGGGACGATATGTCATATAGCCCCAGTACCCCTCAGCCCTGCACTCTTGTTTTATTTCTCAGCCTGTTTCTTAGGAGCCTGCTGCTCTTCCCTTATTACAGCATAGTCGTTCATTCAGATATCAGTGTCCTAGGTGGAAATGGTTAGGTCCTAATTATTTTGGTATCCATTTTCAGTGAAGAAAAACACATATGAACATACAGTGGTTGTGCCCATAAAACTGAGATTTAATGGTTTAGCATAATTGTTACACTTAAATACCAATCATCTAATAATTATGGACCCTGTGACTACCTGGACATTGTCCAATTTAACCCGCCCCAGACCTATAGTTGCTAAATTATCCACAACCCCTATGGGAATAAGTAGATAAGTAGATATACCAATGTTATATTGGGAAAAAAATATAGCTTGTCAAACTGTCAAATTATTTATAATTCTTTTTTTTTACATTCTGTGCTTGAATCTTCAAAGTGGTTGTTCCCGCTGTCACTTTGACAGAAGTGGTATTTTAGCAAGGAATATAAAACATAGTCACACAATAAATATTATATTTATACTCTCCCAAGAGACACCAGGTAAGAAGACTGTGAAATAAAAATAGGAACTCTACTGGAAAATGAAATCAATGTAATGTAGGTAAACATGTACATGTAGCAGTATGCCATTGTTAAATGCAATATGAAAGGTTGCCACCATCACAAACTTCAAATAAGATGAATCTTTGATTGTCTTCTAAGCCTCAACAGTACGTGTAGGGCAATGTAACTAATGGGTTTATGGGTTTATGAGACATTTAGAAACACTAGTGTCCTTGGCAGAGATTTAATTGTATATTAATTTTAATAGGTATCAACAAATCATTGCAAATGAGGTGATTATTATATGACCTTTGAACATAATGGGGCAAGATAAAAAGATACCGTTAAAAAGGCTGTGACTGTGATTCAGAGGGTCCCATTGTCTGAAGTTATAGCTGACATTACATTTTTTGCCCTATCAGCATCCCAAGACCTGACACTATCTATGTTTCATATTTACGACAAATTCATTTTCCCCTCTGGAGGAACAGGAGAAATGAAAACCACAGAACAGAAAGATTTTAAAATAGGGCTGGGCTTGACTCGGTCACGGAGGACACAATTATCGAGTGAAATCATGTTACACCAGTTTCCAATGATTAAAAATATCCTCCCATTTGTTCACCATGTCTTTAGCCTATAGACACTTGTTTGTATGAAGCACTACATTCATGATAAATGGCCACTTTCTCTGTGTCTCTGGCCCCATTCTGCTGCAGTAAGCAGTTAGATTGTTTTACGGACTCTATCTTTGAATTCCCATGATAACAACAGCAGACCACACACACTGACATACATTCTCTACCTTCCTTCTGTAGCCATACATCCAGTATGATGGTCTTATGGAGTAATACAAATGAAAGAATGTAAGTGAGACAGATGACCGAGGTGGACAAAGGGAGATAGCGTTTGTGTGAAAATCAAGATGGATAATCACAATTTGCCTTTCTGTATAAACTCAGAATAAAAAGGTATGCTGTCAAAGTGTGAAGAAGGATGTGTTACATGAACGTTAATGTCTGTATGTTTTTTGGTCAAATCTGAGATCGCATTAATCAAAGTCAGAACCTTTACAGTCTCGAGACTACGTGTCCCACATGGAAACTAATGCTGTGCTTTCACTTTTCCTCTGCTTACTACTTCACATTTGTCTTGCTATTATCGAAGCCATTGTCTGTCCTGCTGCTATGACCTAATCTCCCCACAGAGAGCATTAAAGTTTCATCTAATGATATTTCACATAATTTATGGGAACATCTCCTGATAGCACAGCAAAATGTAGATTGCACAGCGAGTGGGACATATTAGCCTCCCTGTATTGTAATGCTTCTGTTGTGGTTGAAGATATGCTGAAATGGATATAATGGGTATATCTGTTTTTCGCTCACCAAATAACCAGCAGTATATTCTTTTTAAACTCTGTGTACACTGTGAACTAATATAGAACCATTGTTTAAGTGTTCAAATACCTCAGTGGTCCACTGTTACTGTGTTTGAATGTGATTGGATGTAAATGCACAGGGAATGGGGTCCATAAACCATATAGAGGTGTCTCATTTACAATGGGTAATCTATCAAGGCAGCGGGCTGTGTGCTGTGGACCCATAGCCCTCAGCAGTAAATATGGCTCAGTGATTTACACACACTCACATACAGGTGCAGAGAGGGTCCACCTTGTGCACGAGGACACACTCACTCACACACTCTCACACACACACACACACACACACACACACACACACATGGAAACACCAGACACATGTGATACAGTTTTAGATTCACACGCATTGGTTTATAGCAGCTCTGCTATGATTTAGAAGCTGCGATGTCTGGCCTCTGTCAGCCCATAAAGAACTATAATCAATAATCCATATCCACTTTGTCCAGATGCAGACAGACAGTACCTTTATCTGTGCACAACATGCAGACTTTTACATACAAAAACACATGCATTCATACCTCAACAGCTCATATGTTTTATTTGAAAATACTTGACCTGTTTCTTACAAAAGACAAATCCAACAAATGTTATACAGTATTATTTTGATTTTGACCTTGCTGTCGATCATAATATATAAGACCAGAGTCATGATCCAACACAAAGACCATGGTAAATAGCTTTACATGGGAAGTGGACAATTATTGAATGACAATTATTCAATAAAACCAATACTCTGTTGAAAACTATAGTGACTGTAGGAAGAAGAAAGGGCCGTGAACATGCTGTTGTGCATGTGGGACAATACATACAGGCCATATATAGCAGCTACTTTAACAATGTGCTATAATACTCACTATTTTTTGACAGATTTCCCAGGTGATCTCGGAGGCCTCCAGAGAAAGTGAAACCCGCTCCAACACCAGCTCTCCATCTCACTCTACCTCCACGTCGCACACAAACTCTCCCTCCCACTCTTCAACTACCACCTCTGCAGCTGCATCGTTTTTCGCCAGGTAAAATACAGATCTCATTCTAGTCTTAGATATGAAAATTTTTTACTTGGTCTAGATTAGTTTGTCTATGTTCTTTGAGCCTGAATACTGAAACTAACCTAGTATTTGGTTGTCAGGTGTTTTGTTGACTGTGCTCATAATACATTACATTGACTTCTTGCTTTGGAGGTTGCCACAGTAAATCTTCTGTTTTAAGTGTTTTGCATATTCATTTGGTGACACAACCCCTTTCTATTTATCCTTGCTTGGGACTGGGACACTGACTTGTGACCCCCTGTGGCAAGAACATAATAATAAAAAGAAATACACTGCACATATAATGACAAATGTTCCATATCATTTCCTTTCTCACACCCCCATTACAATAATGCTTATGTTTTAGTATGTTTAGGTTGTTCAATCCAGGCACCATCCAGTGATGAGCTATGCAATCAAATCAAATCCTGGGAAATATGGAGCGACACAATATAAATATCACACACATAATATGGGTGAATAATTGATGAATAGCTGGCTTTAAATGAATGTATACATTATTTATTGGTAACACAACACTCTGTCTGAGGTATTGCAGAGACGTCTAATCTAATGAGATGCTTTAAGTTCTCCCTCACTTCTTTTTTCGATCATTTCTCACCTATGTCTGTTGCACTGTTGGCATGTGCAAGAAGATAATGCTATGTATGTGCACCTCTGATACTTGAATGACATACTCTCAGGCACACTCACCGCCATTTATCTGTCAAAGTTCCCCGCGACCAGACGTGTCTCGTAAATGTAGGAATGCACAAACACACTTCGCCGCTTTCTCTGCAGCTGACCCCTGAACTGTCAAAATAACAAGGCCCTTTAAAATTCGGGTTGACATTCCACATTAAACCATAGTCTTCTTTTACCTCAATTTACGAGCATTAACCCTCTAAGTGTAAGAACATGTTTGTTAAATGATGCAGGTGTCAGTCTCTGCAGAAAGCTGTGTGCATCCTGTAACCAGCTGTCACTCTCAGGGCTCTCATTATTGTATGTCTGTTGAAGTTTTTCACTATAATTGGCAAAAAAAGGACTGAAGAAGTGACACATTTTAGCTCTGGCTGTAGTGACTGTTAGTTTGTGTGTGCGTGCATGTGTGCTTGTTTGTGAGTGTGTTTGTGATCAATGGATGTAGCCATGCGCCACCGGAAAATCCCATGTCTGTTTTGGTCCGAGCGTGGATTGCATACAGACACGTTCATTATACAGTTTCACTCCATATCTCCAGTCACCTGATGTCCTACCCCCATTCTTCCATCTCCACTATTATTCACCTCCAGCCCAGCTCAAATTATTTTGTTCCATAGTTTCCTTTACGTCTCTTTTTGAAATATATTATATTCTCAATAAAACTGCGCAATCTGAGTTTGTGGGATACCACTTTGACCAATAGTACCGTGCTTTACTTTAGTCTCTCCCCTTTAGTCCCACCTCTACTCTCTTTACATCATAGAACAGAGCCAGAACCTTTAAATCTAGTTATTGTATTTAAAATAAAGGAAACAAGTATTTACAAATGATTATTTTATAATCCTAATTCAGCCTTACAGTTGGAAGTTTTAGTCCGTTTTGAATCAGCCTCAGTTTTGACCACAGAATGAATGAATGAATGTGGTGGTGGTTGGAGGGGCTGTAGGCGCAGACTGGCAGCCACCCCCTCTGTCAGTGTGCCCAAGGGCAGCTGTGACTACACAAGTAGCTTACCAGCACCGGGTGTGACTGTGGAGTGAATGAATAATGTAATGTAAAGCGTCTTTGAGTCTTGAGAAAAGCGCTGTATAAAACTAATGCATTATTATTATTATTATTTATTTTTTTTATAAATAAAATTTAACTTTCACTGTGTCTTAAAAACTTGCTTAAAAACCCGTAACATATATTAATGCATATACAAAAACTCAATTACTCATTGTTATTGCATATTGTATGTTTTGCTAATATGTTCCACAGACTTAAATCTCAGCAATTTTACCAGTGACCTTTTCTTTATTCCATTGTGGATGTGACTAATTTCTTTCTTTAGCAGCGATCTATTTGTGAATATGTCACTTCCACAGTCTACTTCTCCGTCTCCCAATGTCAGCAGTGGGCCTCTGGGGAAACGGCTACAGGATAGAGCCATACACTGTGTTTGTGCAGAACGCTCACACTGGGGGGGATGGGAATTGCTATCAGTGTTGGAATTTTTTTCTGCATGCTCCAAAGATTGGATCTGTGGGGATTTGGCCGGCGGTGTGCCGCTGTAGGTAGAGCAGTAAATGAATAGGACTCTTGGGACATGCTGAATTGGGAAGGCGTTGTTATGGGAAATAGGGGGATATCTGATTGGTCATGGAGGAGCTGTTTACCATCAGCAATGTGTCTGTACTTTAGGGAGAACTATTGATAATTAGAGAGCCATGCTTGATTGATATCTTAAATGAGTAGTTAGTCAAACAAATTAGCATATGACCTATCTGGTTTAGACATTTGTTTTCAGCCTGACATTTAATGGAAACCAATTAACCAGCACATCAGCTGCCCAATATTGCACAATACTGAGTCTTTGTGAGTAGTGGTATTGGAGCTTTGTCATGTATTGGCTTTATGTGCCTTGAGAGACAGTTCATTGAAATTGGGAAAGACATCTTGCCCTAACATGGAAACTAACAAGAGGAGCAACTGAGGCACCCCCTATACAACAGTGCCATATGGTTCAAACCAGTAATTGAATGATTTCAGGAAATACCTTCTATAGTAAGGAGTTAAGGAGAAAGTTGAGTTTGTTGATTGGGAGTATTGTGGGCAACAGGGCATTGTAACATAACACTGCTCTGACATTATATGATGGACCACAGCTCACACACAGAACTATAAAGTGAATACTCCAGTCTCAAGGGTATCTCTCTCTCTCAAATGCAATCCTCTTGTCAAGCTTCATCATTTGACCACCTGATTGACTGCCTGTACCAAAATCTCTGGTTGTGGCTAGATTTTCTTCACTAAAAAGTAATAATAATAATAATAATAATAATAATAATAATAATAGTAATAATAATAATAATAATAATAATAATAATAATAATAATAATAATAATAATAATGCATCAATTTTATATAACACTTTTCTCGACACTCAAAGATGCTTCACAATTGACTGCATTATTTATTCACTCCTCATTCACTCACTGGTGGTGGTAAGCTACTTCAGTAGCCACAGCTTCCTTGGGGCAGTCTGAAGTGAGAGACTGAGAGGCTGCCATTCTGTGCCTACAGCACCTCCAACCTTAATTTATAGGTTAGGTGTTTTGCCCAAGGGCAAAATGAGTGGGATTAAAATTGCTAACCCTTTGGTTATAGGGTGACCACTCTACGCCTGAGCCATTGCCAGCCAGTAATTTGCTAAGGAACAAAGTGTCAATTTTTTGGTAAATATTTTGGTGTGAATATAAATCACAGTTTTTTACAATTTGTGACCAGATGCCATAAAAACCATAAAAATGCCATAAAATGGCATAAAAAACTGCTAAATTACCAATGCAAGTGATATAAAGGGAAGAGCCAAAAGATAGCCTACTTACTATCCTTTACAAAATAGAGGAAATTGTGTCTTTTTTTTGTTAGCAAAATCTGAAATATATTAATTGCAGATTTTCATAATTTGATGACATTTTGAAAAGGCCACAAACAAATGCTCTGTATTTTCATGGATCGGAATTACTGTGGATCTAGGGGGGAATAATAATAGCTTGGTGGATTTCTGCACTGTTTTAAAGGGACAAAATCTCAAGCACTACAATGCAACACACTCCATATAACCTGCATTGTGTCCATGTTTCCTGACCCTCCCATTGCCAGCACATGTTCTGTCCTTCTAGCTTTCCTGCACTGACAACCCGTTAAATACAATGTAATTAGCTCTTGGGCCAACAACACAGCCCACAGACAGCCCCCATAAATCAGCTGTTCACCTTGTTCTGCCATTCTTTGAACCAGCCTCATGCGATAGTGTGTGCGGTTGGGTTAAAGGATAGAGAAACAACACAGCACTCTGTTACTGGGCTTTTTATCTCAGTGTGACCTAGTGCTTTTTAACCGGAGGGAGACACATGATTGCACCTATAGAACAGACATAGCTCGGATGGGCTGAAGGATCGATAAGTGCAAGGAAAGCAGAACGGCTCAAGCGACGGATGGCTGGATATGCGGAGGGCAGGGAGGACAAGAAGATTGATAGGGAATAATGAGGGAATAATGTATGGGATAATACAAAAGGGGAATATTGTGGTGTTACAGGGGTTAAACACTAGTGGAAGATGATGATGGTAATAGAAGCGGGCAAGGGGCAAAGGCATTGATGGGATGACAAAGGAAGAGCGAAGTGAAAGAGGCAGAAGATGAATGGGGGAAACAAGGGCCCTTCACTTTAGGGTTAGATTGGAATAGATCCACTCTCAGGCCAAATCCCAGGCCACTTGTCATTAAACATCCCCAATTAGAGGCATGTGAGTGTTTGTGTGTGCGGCCACACGCTTGAGCAGTGCCATAGATTAAACCAGTCAGCCTGAGGAGCATAACAAGTGTCTATTATAAAAGAAAACACAAATGGGATTTTCTTACTGTGGGTTAGTTCTGGACACTCTAGCTTCCTCCTACCATCCAAAGACTCTAAATTGCCCCTATGTACGAATGTGAATAGGGGTCTATTGGTGTCCACGCTGCAACTAACTTGTCCTGGGCCCGACTACGGCCGTTAGTTGCAGGGGTAGACTCTAGACAGCTTGTTTTATGTGTTGGGTATCAGGCTGTGTAAAGATACTCAATTGAACATGCTTTTGATTAAAACACATTTCTGTACAAAGAATACAATATTTATCAGAAGTGGAGGTAGCCTTAAGCCAAATACTGAACATTTTTAAACCCTTATCTTAAAAATAGAATAAACGTATAATAGCTTTTAATCTCCGGCTACAATTCTCCAGCTTAGTCCTGTGTACTGAGAGGAAGCAATTAATTTACTTGTGCAGTCGGTTTCATTGCCTGCTGTAGACACTCGCCCCCCACGGACCACACCGGGTAAATCCAGGCACAAATCTCCAGGGAGACCCTCTCTCATGGTGAAACGGTTCATCGTTCAATGGGTCACTGCCTCCACATCTCTCTTCTTCCTCTGTCCCACCCTCAGCCTACCCCCATCCCGCTACCATTACTGTAACCTGCTGCAGTTAATTGAAAGCCAATGGTGTGAGAATATGGCTCTTTGACTGAGAGTGTGTCGGGTGTGGGGTCTTTTCTCTCATATTCTCTTCCTTTGAACGTTGTATAAATATATGTTAAGGGAAACAATTTCACTTTATGAGAGCTTGTTTTTATTATCTTGTTTGTGTGCCTGTCATGTGGAGCAGAGCGCTCTTTTATTCAGTAACCCAACCAATTTTCAAATGAGGTGCAGGGTTCATATTTCAATGGTTTAGTCCGTAAGGTAAAAATAAAAATGCTTAAAAATTACTATCTAAACCTTGAATATTACTAACTGGATTTGAAACTAATATTATGATGTATTATTCAGTTAGTTTTTATCGGATGGTAAAAATGATTAACTGAAACTTTCAGGATGTTACAGTACCTTCATAATGACTACAGGATATATGGAAAAGAAAAGAGTAATACCGTTAAAAGTATTAGTATGTATATAGTCTACAATGCTCCTTAAGCTTGAAGTTGTTATTGCTTTCCACAAACCCATACAAGTTGCATGCCGACATTGAGTAAAGCATAGGAAATTAGCCACACCCATCCAGATGTTGCTATATAAACAGTGTGTATGGACATGCACATTATGTTCCTTCAACACAATCATTCTGGAGCACAAAACAATTTCTGAATCATCTTCTCTTTTGGTTTTAGGGCTGCACAAAAGTTGAACCTAGCATCTAAGAAGAAGAAGCAGAAGACCGTGGCCGCAGCAGTCCCAGTGAGATCATCATCGCCGTCATGTGACCCTCCTATGTTCCCCACTAATTTTAGCTCAGCTTTACTCATGGCTCCTCCACCGGCCCCGCCCTGCCTGCTCCGCGCCGCCAACAAGATCAAAGACACCCCTGGGCTCGGCAAGGTAACGCACAGATGCCAAGACAAATCCTCCAGCCACTCCATCACAAACACTCACGTCCGGTTGAAATATTAGTTAGAAATACTGTAGCTATGTGTCTAGATGTATTACAGCTGAAGAGTTTAACTTCAACCACAATGTAAAAGTGGCATTATTGATGAAAATGTCTGAACTCTGTTGAACATTTCTGGGTCGATGTCTAGATATTTCATTACCATTGTAAGATAGGGCAAATAAGTTATAGCAAAGGGTTGATGTTCTATGGTTGCTTCTACTTTCTGTGGATTTTTCGCTTAATTTATTTGGCTCTCAAAACCACACTCCTGCAATGTTAGTGCTGAAAATAGAAATGCATTCATCTGTTAATGAGTCAGATATTTCCCTGAGGAGACACTGAAGGCCAAAAAACAGGCGAACAAAAATGAGAGCGGGTAAATGTTCTGTTGAGTGATTGGACTAATACATCGTGCGGACACATCCATGAATGATAATATTGATCCATAACTGCTCGAAGTGTCTGCCTGTTAACACATTTCAATTTTCTGGCTCGCTCTTGGCATGTGAGTGTGACGAGTGATGATGCAATCCTTTATCTCAGGTCTAAGTTGATTTAGACAGGTGTGCCCCTAAATTCTGGTGAAATATATTCATCATGACCTTGGCCGATTTATCTAAGAGTGTGAATGTCCCTGACACCTATCTGCCATACCGAAATGTAGCCAAATGGTTGCCACGGTAACACGTTTGAGGCTGACAAAAGTCATTTGTCACCGTTGCCAGGGGTTGATGAAATGTGTGCGTGTGTGTGAACATGTGGGGGACTCATGCTTCTCAAGTGTGTGCAATATTGATCGTCCATGTAATGAGTTTTTAGTGCCCCCCTCCTCCACAGTTTGACTGAGAGCCTCCCCAAGTCTCCCTATATCTGTCTTCCTGCTGCTAGAAAATACATTAAATATGGAGACTAAAATAAACAGACATCAGATATGGTCTCTCATTGTATACAAGGCATATCACCTACACACTACTTCATACGAGCATTGAGCATACATTGTGGTGACATGACATTATATAAGACATTATCACAGGCCAATCTATCTGTATCTGTAATATATTCACTGAAGGTCTCTTTGGTCAGTTTTGTACAAGCTTGTAATTAAAGCATGACTTTGTGCCACCCAAACCCAAAACATGCACGTTCCTGCTGCTAGGTATACCCTGACCAAGATTCTGGCTCAAGATCTGGAGATGGGTCCCCGGGCGCTGCACTGTGGCTGCCCACTGCTCCTGACAGGTTACCCCAGTGGCATTGAGGGATGGGTCAAATGCAGAAGACTAATTTCCCTATGAGGACAAAATTGTAACTGGGTCTAAATCAACCTACTGTTTTGAAAAGTGCAATAGTTTTCAAAAGCTTTACAAGAATTGGTCAAGGCGTGCACTTAATTCTGATTACAGCACACAATTTTGGTGCAACCTATTGTCATTGTGCCTGGTATGAATGTTATTTTACAATTTGCATACAGTTTCCTCATATCAACACACCATCAAATATGCACACAATAAAACATACAATACAATCTTCTACACTGGCATAAACACACACAGGCGTACAAATGGCTGTGGTGACATTTCTCCTCTCCAGTAAAAATGTCACCTGCAGTGGGGGTCGGCTCCCCCCTGAAATGGCATTTGCACACACTCCAACATACTGTATACCCACACAGACAAATTCTCTGGATTATAGCAAGCCCATGACATATGTGAAGTGACAAAGCCCCTGGTTGAGGTACAATAACATGCTGTAAACTACACAGGCTTACTGGTGTTAATATGACACAAAACAGATTGAGATGTCACAGTTAAAGCCAGGGGAAATCAGCCCATACAGGTCAAATGGGCCCCGCGATTGTGTGTGGGCTACCATCAAAGGGTTTTAAATTAAATACAAAGCCATGCTAGGATCGGGCTGACTGATATGTGTATCTTAGATTGCCTGAAGTTATTCCTTTACTATAGTATGTTGTCAGATGTTGTCAGGGTCTGTCTGTCTTTAATCAGCCAGGTCAGAGCTGATGGATATCAGTGGAGGAAATAGCTAGACATATACGTCACTATGCAAGCCTATAGAATCAAATGACGCAATGTAATAATATTTTAAATGTGCAGGAATGTGTCAATAGCTAAAACATCCAATTCATTTATGTTTGATTCCATCCGCTTACAAAATGCAGAGAGTGTTCAGTGCCCAATTTGTCAGTGGGCTGCTCACATCTTTCTGTCTCTTCATGTTAATCCTTGACCAACTCAAGGATGTTGAGATGTTTGGTTTTATAGAGCTAAACCATTACATTTACAACGATACTGTAAATAATTTGGGTCCAGGTGGTTTGCACTCACCACAAATACACTCTTAGTTAATCATTGTGAACACATTGCTACTTTACTACAACATTTCAAGAATACCGAGTAACAAATAACATTCCTCCTCTCCCTTATCTGGAGTATGGATGCGTCTGATTCTGTTGTTGTCACTGCAATCCTCTGTTTTGAATGACAATGAAGGACTTTTGGGTTGTCAGCCTTTTCATCTCCTGCCAAACATGTTGCACACACACACACACACACACACACGCACACACACACACACACACACACACACACATCAGTACTTGACCTTGAGGGAGGAGAATGATACTATGACAGCTAATCAATTTTTAATAGCAACTAGGATCACTCTCTGCAGGCCACAAGCTGTCTGTGCCCATGTCATGAATGAGTACTACGTCTGTGTAGTTTCGAAATGAGTGCGTTATGGGAATGCAGTGGCCGCTCTGTTCCTCCTTGTAGCTGAAATATTAATACTGTGGATGCTGGTATGAATGTCAGAAGATACCAAACCACAACAATGAAAGCTCACTCATTCAGCTGGTTCCTAGTACATGTTTTCTTTGAAAGAGACACAGGGTTGATTGGACAATTAGTTTTGCCATGTGAATTAATGTTTTCTTAATTAGTATCCCTTGTTTTACACTCAAGATTCTTACATGTTGATTTATTTGGGTGTCAATGAGTACAATGCAGCAATATGTCTCTTTTTACCATGAGAAAATTTGCCAAAGCAACTTGCCAAAACTGCCATTTGAAGTTAAGAGACTAGTTTGTACAAGCCAAATAAAGTTAAATTATATGTTATCATAGAAATGATTGAGTGTGGATATTTGCAGTGATTTTATACATTTTTACTCAGGTGGTGATCACCATCTATAACCTTCTGATGTTTTCTTGACCTTTATTCATGCTATTTTAAGTCCTTTTTCTCCTCAGATATCATTTGCCCACCCAAGAAAATCCAGCATTTAAGTATATTTAGTTGTATTCTTTTGTCAATGACAATATTTTTGACAATGGACTTGTTGTTCAAATAGATGTTTACAGTCTGTGCAGAATATATTGTGATGAGTTCATAGACTTTAATATACTGTGAACTCAAGCGGAAAGAATAACTTGAATTAAATTAGAATTGATCGAGATGTCAACATGTTATTCCCGTATGGCATTTGGGTCTAATTCTGTGCACATGTATTTGCGCCGATATGTGCTCCACTGCAGACTGCAGGAGCCAATAGAGCTCGGCTTGACTCTTTTATTGATTTTTAGCCAATAGTAATGAAGCACTGCAGTGAGAGACTACTAGACTATTTTCAGGCTTGTCTGTTGGTCTTAAAGCCTTTGTGCAAATTGGTTCAACACTTTATGTGCTGTGTGTATTTGAGTATAGGTCGATGAAATACACAGTGAGGATATAGAAAGTTAACTTTTCATACGTTTGTTAGTTTTTTCTACTTTTTCTTCAGTCAAAATGGATCGTACTAAAGTGTATCAGTATTGGAAGTCTGAAGTTTCATGGTATTCTATGGGTGTATGCAGGTAAGGAAGAAAGGTACTGTGGGTGGCCAGCAGACTTGAGCAGGAGGAAAAGATTTATTTGGTGAACAAAAAGAGGGTAAAGGAATGAGAAAGGGGCTTGTGTAAGTTACCCACAAACACAACATACACCGTGCCCGTGAGATAGTGAACATTTCTAAACTATTTGAACATGCGTGATACAGATTTTGCAGTAAATATGTTCATAGTAATGTGTTTCTGTTCACACATTTGTGTTGTGTACTATGGCCCACAGCCTTGGACACTTATTGATTCCTAGAGGAACTAGGTCAAAGATTTTCTAAGATATTTTTAATATACAGTCATTATTGCACTGGTTAATACAGGTTTGAAGTGCATAGTCATTACCATTCTATGTGTTTTACAAAATGACTATGTCCTGGAGGTTGATGATCTGATAAAAAGGCCAATAAGGATGTAGCATTTTGTGTTGAAGTGTTTTTCGATAATGCACATATGAGGACACTTACCTCTCATGCTGTCAGGAGGAAATGGACTCTCAGGAGGAGGATTTTATGAGTTACGTCTAGTAAAGTGTGCCATAGTAAAATCCTTTCCCCAGGCTCTTCCCGATGTGATAGGCTCTTTATTGGGGTCACGAGGGGGCATTACTCTGGCTCTAAGTGTTTAAGACTGTATCTATGGGTGGAGCCCACCCATAGATACAGTCTTAAACACACAGGGACTGGCCTGTCTTATGTTGGTTACATGGAGTGACACATTGAGTGCTTCAGCAAGTCTCATACTATATAGAATAAAAAGCCTATTGTATTGTAAAGATGCTGTGCTTTTACTAGCCTGGACATATACAGTATTTCATTTTAAGGGCAAAGGTTTAAAAGGTCAAAAGGTCAGTGGAGTAGTACTTTAACAGATGTTGAATAAATGCATCGTTACATTTCATTATTGCTTATGTAACAATGTATTTTCTGTATTCAAAGCAGTAGTAGTGAATACATAAAGCACTCTCATCTTTATTTGGGTAAAAGCTCTATTTGAGGGAGCAGTGGGAATTGGAGTATTTTGGGATTACTGTGAGATTTATAATCCCAAGGTGATGTTTATGTGGAAGTGCTGAAAGGGACTTCAGACAGCGATTCATCTGAACTCAAACACTGTCCCACAACCCCTCCTCTGGAAGTGTCTAATAATTAAAAATTACATCAAATTGGCTGGCCTTTTATTGTTTTTTATTGGCTTTACAATTTAGTCCATTATTCATTAAATCCACAGTTACACACAAGTTGTGGTAAGCTACCTCTGTTACCACAGGTGCCTTAAAGCTGTCTGACAGAGATGTGGCAGCCATACTGTGCCAACTGCCTCACTGACCACCACCAAACACAATTATAATCTTGAGTCTTGTCCAACTGCAGTATGATACATCGGACAGGTATTTAACTACCAACCATGTAGTTACTGGGCAACTTGCTTTACTTCCATATTTGAAGTAAATATTTCCATATTTACTTCCATACTTGCCATTTTTAAATGCAGCTAAGTTTGCCCACATCTCTGACACATTTGCGGTAGCATCATTGCCAACAATAGAACAAAGCTCTTAAAACACCAGACAGGATGCTCATTATAAAAGCTTCAGACACTGCATTTCACTTTTTGCTTTCTCAAAAGAAACAACAGCTTGAGACTGGTGTCTTTGCTAAGGGCTTGACATAATAGAGACAGAAGAATTTAGGAGGATGGAAGTGAGTTAACCAAAATGAAAAGAGGGTGAAGAGGCCGGCTATAACTCAAAAAGCATGAATTATGGTTGTCAGTGGGTATAGCAGAGGCTTGGGGGCATTGATCAGTGCTTTGTAACCCCTGTAATAGGCTCAAGTACATTTCATTTTAGAGTGGCTGCCTACACAATATTTGTCTCACTAAATATATCACAACAGTAACGAGTCTGAGTCACTGTCAAATCTCAAAATAAGTGTCTGGAGATCAAAATTTAAGTTTGTCATGGCCTACAAAACATGTGTACTGTAGTTCTCAATCAGCTCTATATTTAGATTTTATTAGATTTGGACCTTATTAGGTTTTGCCCTGTTTAACCCGTGTTTGACACTAGTTTGGATGCAGCCCCAATGGCCCTTTTATGACCTTTTATTATAACTATTAAAGTCAAATCTGTCATGTGGTGGAGATTAGCAAGGTGAAAAAGAACCAAAATGCAGACTACATAGGGACAAACTTCAACAAAAAAAGCAACTGATCATGACAAAATCCATATCATATCTCATAGCACACAATTGAATGACTTATTCTGACTTGATGTTTCTGTTGTCTTACCTCTAGGTCAAGGTGATGGTTCGGGTGTGTCCAGTGTCCCAGTCAGATGAATCAAGCTCTTTTCTAAAAGTCAATCCCAGTAAGAAGCAGATCACCATCATGGATCCAACAGCCAATCAGACGGCGAGTACTGCTTCCCAAAAAAAACCCTCATCCAATCAGGTTCCTCCAAAGATGTTTACATTTGATGCCGCTTTCCCACCTGACGCCTCGCAGGTAATATTTGACTCTGAAAATGTCAGTTGTAAGTTTGGTAATACAGCCTTGCATAAGCTACTATTGGCTTCAGTCGATTTGAAAGAGTATAATAAGTGTGACTAACAACTGCTATTCATTCATCCACTGTGACTAAAAGGCTTGACTCTAATAACAATAATAGTAAGAAATGTGGATTCTCATTTATGTTGGATGCCATTGCGCTGAATGATAATTACGCTCACTGGCCACTTTATAAGGTAAATCTATATTTTGTTCAAAGACAGAAAAGGTGATTTAAGTGACTGTAGGGCAATCTTTTGGGGCATTGATCTTGGTGCTAGATTGCACAGTATTTCAGAATGTCAAATGGTCCAAAAAAGAGAGAAAATATCCAGTGAGCGCCAGTTTTGTGGGTGAAAATATCATGCTGTTGCCAGAGCTCAGTGTAAAAGGTTAGATAGTCAGATAGAAAGGCTAGAGTAAGTCAAATACCAAGAATAGACCACTTTATTAGGTACGGGGTCTACCTAATAAAGTGGCAAAAGTATCTATATCTCTATCTATTGGTAAAAGCTGTTGTCCGATGCTGTGTTGTTGTACTGTAAAGGTTCATAATTGATCCAGTCTCTTTTCGTCTGTGCCTGTTGCTAGGCGGAGGTGTGCGCAGGAACCGTTGCCGAGGTGATTCAGTCTGTGGTGAACGGAGCAGATGGCTGTGTCTTCTGCTTTGGACACTCCAAGCTGGGTAACACACCATTTCTGTCTCTACAACACACATACACACACAACAGACACACACAACAGACACACACACAACAGATACACACAACAGACACACACTTCATCTTTGGAGTGCGTGCCCCACTGTCTCTCAACTATCACAGAAAAAAGGGGGGGATTAGTGGTGTCTGTTGGTGCTGAAAGCATGCTCCTTTTGCTCGCAGTGTGTTTCTGTCGTCCTTTTTGTTCCTCTAATCCTTCCGAAGCTGCTTTTAGAGAGGACGCCTTGGAAAGGGTCAAGATGAATACACAGACACAGTGGCAAAGAGACAAACACATGGTGCAGCCACAGTGTATATCTGCATACAGCCCGCTTCATGCTTTCGACTTATGATCTCATTACATGCTGCCAGAAGTTAAATGGTGTATATGGAAAAGTCTATTATATAGTTAGTGGTAATTGGACAAGGATGTTTAAGGATATCATATTTTTACCAAAAAGCATCAAAATCTCTGTCTTTTTGTTTCTATTGTGTTGTATTCACAGGGTCTAATTGGTGGACAATTGACGATGATATCAATATTTTAACATAAGTGAGACATGTATTTGAATAACATTTATACTTCAATAATACTTTTAAGAATTATGTCCCAACAATAAATTTGACTGATGCACCGATACAAGAAATGTGCAAGACCGTGATCTCTATAATTACATCATGCATATTCTGCAGTGTACTACACACCATTTTATCTATTAAATCAACTGCTGGAGGCAATAAATGAACAGATGTCTTTAATTACTACAGCTCTCTGAGATGATAAAGCAGTATGTCTTCTACAGGTTGACATCCTCATCATGTTCACACATTTCTAATGCAGTTGGCTTATATAGGTAAACAAATGACATGACATGCTGATGATTCATACTACCACTATGCCTACACATACAATATTGTGTACATGTCTTATGTATATGTCTTTAGCTCCACAAATCTGATCCTTGCGTCTGTCTGGGATTAGTATAAAGAAACATAAATATATGAGCAGTCTAAAACAACTGAAAAAATTCATTTCTGCAGTTAGATATTTTTTTCTGAACTGTCACATTTTTATAAACTGATGTAAATAAACAAAATTCACATACTATTTCTGAAAGATACTCACCAGAATGAATTATAATACATATAGTAGCCTATCTCCCCCTTTATCCATGGCACTTTCATGTAGAATGATGAGTGTTAATGTGAGTTTGCTCTTTCAATTACCTAAACTGTAAAGGTAATGCTGTAGTGTGGGCCTGACCTTGCGTGACTCTGTTTAAATGGGTGCTCATGCTGCCAAATCTGATGAGATCATTCTTTAGGATATAGCTCACCTAAGGCCATGAGTCATAATGAGGCTAAACTATAGAGGCCTTATCTTTTTCTAATTAAAATCAGAAAGACAATAAGCATTTGTCTTGACAGTGTGGTCCTAGGCTAAAAATGGACACACACACACACGCACACACACACACATGCACACCCACACGCACGCACACACACACACCCGCACTCACGCACTCACGCACATACACGCACACACACACACACATGATTGACTGCCTCCAACAATTTTGAAACAAGATTAACTTAAGATGTAATGAAATCCATGGCCTTTAGCTGTGTCTGATTGAAACATTTTTAATGTGACTGATTATTAACTATACAGAAGATGGCCCATCATTTCATTAGTGAGTGTCCCTGTCTTTTTCATCAGTCTAGCTTTTGTGGATTCTTTAACACTGCAGAATATTATGTATTTATAACTCAAAAAGTTACATGCAAATAGAACATAAATAATGACATTAGAGTATGTATGCACTGCTTTGTCATTCAAAAACATTGAAAGTTGTTGTGAAAGTATTTGATCATCTTTTGATGAGTATGCTTTTGATAATACGAGGAGACATATTTTCCTTGAGACAACAGCCCAGGAATCAGAAATGTACAATTATTGTGTAATTGACAACCCCCTTTCAATCACTGAACAAACCAGGCAGTCACATATTTGATGTATCTAACAAGTTCTGGTACTGCTGAGATTGTTAAGCACAGCATATGGCTTTGTGTATTTGATCTATGTTCATGACAAGAAATACTGTAGAGAAGTGTGAGAATACAACGGATATAGACCTACATTCACTCAAACTCCTGACTCTTCCCATGTTTTTGATGCATCCTCCTTATTTGTTATGTGCGTCTGTCTGTGCAGGGAAATCCCATACAATGATTGGTCGTGATGACTCTCTTCAGACTCTGGGTATTATCCCCTGTGCTATCTCCTGGCTCTTTAAGCTCATCAATGAACGAAGGGAAAAGACAGGAGCACGCTTTTCTGTCCGGGTCTCAGCAGTGGAGGTCAGTGTCGCCAAAAAGCCCCTAGTGACCTCACAAGACCACAAGAATATACATGCAACGATATATTTGGCTCATTGATTGTATTGATAGATTGGTGATTTAGAGACTGTCTATGTTCTGTAGGTTTGGGGGAAAGAGGAGAACCTTAAGGACTTGCTGTCTGAAGTGGCCACAGGCAGTTTACAAGATGGACAGTCACCAGGCGTGTACTTGTGTGAGGACCCCATCTGTGGCATGCAGGTACATATTTGTTACAATTTAACACTTTTGACACCATCAGTAAGGGCTGCTGGTGTGTGTGTATTCAGATTCTGTAGCTTTATGTCTGTAGCCCCAGGCACTACATCTCCTGCTTTTTGAATGTGCATGCATACAAACACATTTACGGTTTAGTATTTTGATTCTGCTGTGTCTGTCTTTCTGTAATATAACAAAGGCACGGGGAAATGCAGTAATAATAACTAACACACTTATTAATTGAATTCCAAATGACCAGCCATGCATATTGAATTGCACATGAGTAGTAAGCAATCTTGTCATGAAAAGATTATTAAGGAAAGATTCAGTATTTTATCACATGTGTCAAGCATGTGCTGTCAATGTGTTTGTATTACGTGTATGTGCTGGCTGTGTAGATTGTAATGTTTATAGGATTAGTGGATCTGATACAAGCACATCTGTGTAATCCGGAGCTAATCTCACATAATCTCATCAGTAATGATATCCTGCAGTATATCACACACCAGGCCAACACATTGTTCATCTGAAACACATACTTCCCGTACAGCTCTTTATCATCTGGTCACTACAAGCTGCTTCATTATCACCTAAAGCACTGCCAGATACTCACACCACATTGTTTTTCTTCCCACACGATCACAGCTCCAGAATCAGTCTGAGCTGAGAGCGCCCACCCCAGAGAAGGCTGCTTGGTTCCTGGACGCAGCTATAGCCGCTCGACACAGCAGCCAGCGCCCCGACACCAGCGAAGAGGAGCATAGGAACTCACACATGCTGTTCACACTTCACATATACCAGTATCGCATGGAGAAGACCGGCAAAGGAGGAAGTAAGACCTGCTCTTGTTAGTCCTTATATTATAGAACAATATTTGCAGTGTTATTGTGAAAAAAATAATAACATATTTGTGAATTACTTAATTTAGTAATCTATTTTGAAAATTCTGAATATTTAGTAGTTTTCCAATCATCAATCCACTATTTATGGACCAGTGTTTCTCAAACTCACCTAAGTGGTCCACGAGAAGATGAAATAAACAATTACTTCTCAAATTACCCAATGAATCCCTAAGCAATGTTATGGAGATCTTCTTATTTAGGACAGTAGCCCTTGGTCCAACACAAACCCATGCTTTGGCGTCAAGGGTTAGGTGGTATGCCAAAGTCCTTGGCTTGAAAATGTTTGAGAAACACTGATTAAAACCTGTTTATGAAGACATTTTAAAGTAGATTATCAAAGACAGGAGTTTGTCTTGTTTGTAATCATAGTGGCTGTTAACATTTTAAGATATAATTTTAAAGTAATAAATGCAAAATCTGTTTGAAATTATAACTTTTTCTTATTCATAATAATAATAATAATAATAATAATAATGCATCAGTTTTATATAGCGCTTTTCTCAACATCTTTACATTACATTATTCATTCACTCCACAGTCACACCAGGTGGTGGTAAGCTACTTG
>JAVQKC010158853.1:0-10417 GCA_036025475.1 Philypnodon macrostomus
CGCCTTGAGCGCCATGTGACACAAAATCTCTTGGAGGTCAGTAAGCACAACCAGAATTAATCCATATATAAGGCGCTCCGGATTATAAGGCGCACTGTTGGTTTTTGAGAAAATTAAAGGCTTTTAAGTGCGCCTTATAGGGCGGAAAAAATACAGTATATCATTGTAATTTTTACAAGGATCAAATGACTGGGTTTATCTTTTAGTACATAAAAAATATAGTTTTAGGGCCATTGTGGCTCAGGTTGCCCATTAACCCGAAAGTCAGTAGCTAGTATACTGCCACTGAGTACTCGGGCAAGACACTTCACCAGGCTTTGTCAGAATGTGTTAGTGTTTAAAGATGGTTAGAGAGATCACTGGCACATCTCAGTCAGTATGCCCCAAGGCAACTGTGGTTCTACAGGGGCAGCTAACCATCACTGGTCTGTGGCAGGATACGTGTCTAAAAAGGCACTTCCGATGCCTTGTTCATTTATTGACTTTTTGTGTTAACTAATTGTTTTTTGTTGGAAGTTCAAAACTGGCCCTTTTCTGTGTTGATAGTACTTTTTTGATTTACTCCAGAAACGAAGACGACCAAACAACAAACTTCAATCTTCTCCTCCCAGAGTTCTTTGCATATTTAATTCTGTTTGGCTTCTTCGTCTTTCTGGAGCTAATTGTTTTTTGTTGCAGAGTTCAGAACTGACTGGAAGGGGAGGCGTCTGCGTGGCGGGGTGCGTTCGGTTTCGTTTGGTGCTAGTATCTTCTCAGCGCGGTTTCCATTAAAGGCAGCCTGATAAACAGGCCAGGATAATTAAAGGGGAGTGATAAATAGTGGTGCCTTAATTAAAGGGGAGTGATGAGGACACATGTCGCAGTGTTTTGTTACTGCCACGGCGACGGACAGATGAAGGAGCAGAGTAATTGGTTTGGATTAATTATTTGGATACGGGCAGCAAGAGGGTACACACATTTCCGGAGGGCTTCATGCGAGTGAGGATGAAGAGCGACGAGCTTCAGCAGCATCACGACTATAGTTATATATTCATATCTGTGCATGTTATGATAGGGGGATGGAGAGAAGTAGAACATTTGAATGGGATTTGGAGCATTTTGGAAGAGTCAGGTCATTTTAGTACAGTTTTGTCCTGAAAGTGGCTTGGCCGTCCTATAGGAGGTTGGAATCTCACTCAAAACTGTCCACACTTTTGTGTCCTTGGGCAAGACACTTAAAGGTGTAGTAAAGTTAATAAGTAAATTGTCTTCAGTCCCTACCCCCAATGACCTACTTTACATCAGCACAGGGTCAGATAGTCAAGAAAACTACACCTTGAACCCACATTGTCTGTGTATAAATGTGGTTGAGTGATTGGTGTTTAGTGGTGGTCAGACTGTCCCAGGGCAGCGGTGTATACAGACCAGTAACAGGTCACAAGGACAAAAGGTCAGCTTGTGTATTTATGGAATTTTATGGAATATTATGGTGTCAATCTATATGAGATTATAGGATGTTTCCAAACTAGTACTGTACATAGAAACCCATACTGAGTCATCCTCTTCTGCTTACACATGGCCAGGCCTCTTCCTCCAGCTTAGGAATAAGTATGATTTAGACCCGTGCCATAGTGCTGTTTGTCTCATGAGCTCTCTTCTCCGGAGATGTGAACTGCTGTGCGTGCAATAAAATAATTCACCTTTATAGACACTTTAAAATGTTGGAGGCGACTGGAGCAAAAGTGTGATTTGTGGCGAGGGATAGAATCATTCTGAACATACAATGAAAAAACTATTGTGGTCTTCAACATTTCTGTAAGGACTTGTCAAAACCATCTTAATTTGTAATATTTTGTGGCTATTGCTAATTTCTCCATTGAAAATGTATTATGTTCTTGCCTCCACTTGCCTACAGTCCGGAATTTAGAACTTTCTGTTACAGGGTCAATAGAACTCATCTATAAAAATGACACTGTATTACATAACCCATGCCCATAAAGGTCCATAATATGGGAGATACAAATATAATGAGCATATACTTGGTTCATCTGTATTTATAGTGCAATATTCAGCCATGAAACTAGACAATTAGCCTTAATGCAAATGCCATTAGACTAATTAGTCCACATGAGGTAAGCGCCAGTCTATATGAGCTATAGGAATAACCAACACCAAATTGATTATGGCTCAGAAATACATTAACAGCAAACTAAATGAACTTGGTCATAATCTCTTCATCAGATATAATGTGATCTCTCAGTATACATTAAACCTACAGAATGAACATGAATCTAAAAGTCTAATTGTGTTTAAGTAACAGCTTTTTCCTGTAGTGATAAAAGATAATATGGAGGAACATACAGTAATGATGGAAAAAGACAAAATATCAACATAATTAAAACATAAGGCAACACAAACTTAATTCATGTAATTGTTTTTGTTCTCAAAAAAATTGTTCAGAATTTGTTGAAGAAGATGTTCTATCCAGTGATGCCCGAGGTCAGAGATTGGTTTGAGTAATGTTTCTTTAAGGTCTGGAGAAGACTGGAAAGCAGGTGGGCTACAGTAGCCACTTTACTTGGACATGGTCTGCCTATTAAAGTGGCCCATGAGTGTGAACGTCCCACAGGGAAATATTGTGAGATAGAATATGTATTCTATCGGCGAAACAACAATATTATGGAATCACGTTGGTTCGCAGTTGGGCACAGATCCTAGCTTTGAACGCAATAACTCAAAAACAAATTGCCGGATCAGTTTCAACTTTTGCACACAGGTACATACCATAAAGACGCCGAACTGGATTGAGTTTGGTACTCTAACTTCACATACTTTGCCCGATTAGGCTCAAACCTGAAATACCTAATGACCCCCACGGCCGACGTATGGGGCCGTTTCGCCGATATACACCTTGCTGTCGGAGACAACAGCAAAGGCCTAGTTTGTGTATGTCTCTAAATATTTTCCCTGAGACTTTTTTACTCATTGTCCAGAATATAAAATCTTGAGCCCAATGTAGCTGTAGCAGACTCCACCTGTGACACCAAACAGAATGAGGACAATAAAAAATTCAATATATGTGTGACCATTTACATTTGTCCATCAGGGCCACCGTACACCTCTCCACATGAGGGAACATTATAATTTTCATTTTGACCTTTAGCTCTTTTTAGTTGAATGAAAACACAAAGGTGGCTAAAATGTTATACATATTCCACCTAAATGAAAGAGACGGCTCAACCCCAATAATTATATAGTTTATGTTTTTGTTATTAATGCATTTACCCTGAACCTCTGGCCCCTCCCTCAGCCCCCTGCCCCCCTCCCTTTTATAAGCACTCACTGGGGAATGTGTTGGGGCCCCGCTCATATTTTGTTCCTGCAGCCTTTTTATTTATGTCACTCTTCTGTTTGATCACAGTCCGCTCGGCACTGGTTAGCCTCTCTCCCACCTCCCCACTGCTGAAGACACCCACCTGTGAGCCGCTGAGGTGGATGTAACTGGAGACATTCAAATACTCATATCATAGTCAGTCTGTGAAAGAGTAATTGTATTGCATATATAGGTATTGTTGTGTTTTATTTCTATATATACACACACACAAGTATACATTACTTTGTAAAAATGTATATTTAATCTATATGAATGTATAATGTAGTGCATATAAAATGGCACCATCTGTAAAGAAAAATGGGTCACGTGTCACATGATCACTAAAGGTCATAGAGTATAAAAGGTCACTGGCAGCCATTTTGTTCTGTATACTGTTGCCCTGAAGAAGGCCCATTGTAAAGTCATACAAAAATAAAGGCTCATGCCCATTGAGTGCCTCGGCCTTTTTGTCTTTTGCTCAAAAAAAAAAATAAGTTGACCAAGATGCCACCAATCATTTAGTCAACTAAACAGCCCAACTGGTGATGGTAAGCTACCTCTGTAGCCACAGCTGCCGTGGGACAGACTGACAGAGCCTCATTGTCCATCAACAAACACAGTACCACAATCACACTGACTGATTCATATTTTCAGGAAAGTTTGGTATCTTTCCCAAGGACACAGCGGCAGTATGAACTGGTCGGGTCAAAGATCAAGCCACCAACCTTCTGAGTGGACTGCATCTTCTCAGCAGGTGGCCTACAGCAGCAGAAGACATTAACAGACTGTGAGTGAATATTTGTCTGTCAATGTATGTCTTCAAGTGTTAGCCCTATAGCTCCAGGATATAACCCGCCTAATGTCCAAAGTAGCTGCACTAGGCCCCAACCACCTTCTCTCACGAGTTTTACTATTTCACCTGTTAGTAGCAGCTGAAGTAACAGATATAAATAGGGCTTTTTCCCTTTGGGCAAGTACATAAAAAACCTTATAAAGTAAAGTGAACTATTGAATATAAATGACTGTATAACATGGTTTTGAATCAATCACATTTTCTACCTCCTGTGATACACATGTTACTATACCTGCACAATTTGTTTTTTCTGAGCCCAGATTACCGACAATTAATGTGGCTAAATGATGGGCTCACATGGTAGAGCATTTATGTAAGGTGATCCAGCTGGTGGCACGGCCCGGGGATATCTGGGTTTGATTCAGGGCTGCAGATGGCTTTACCTGCTCACAAACACACACACACACACAAACACACACACGCACAAAAACACACACATTCACACACACACACAGTCTGGAGGTGGAGAGATACATTTTATGGCGTACATCTTAGGCTTTAGAGCTGCTGTTTGTAAAAGAATGAAATGGTGGTGTGAAGATTTTGAATGGGTCGCACGGAGCGAGAGAGAAAAGGTCACGCATGCTTGACTCCAGAGCTGGGTGAGCAGATCTGAACTGAAAAACAGCATAATGAAGGCACTGAACGCTCTGAAGAGACCGAAATGGAGTGTTCCTGTTTAAATATAGATTTGCATAAGGCATAATAGTAACGAAAATGATGAGTATATTGTGGCTGATGTTTTGGCAATTCCATTATCACTATGAATGTATCATTAGACCAGGATGCTGAGCCATTTGTGGCCCTTGTTAGTTTTCAATAGAGTTGGGTCACTGGAGCATGACAAACACACTTCAGGTTATATTTTTGCATGTGGTACATAAAGCCTACAAACATTCACTCTCACATTGATTCACTTGGAGCTGCTTAGTCACCAATTCTCCATGACACATGCATGTATTTGAATGAGCAGATATCATTTCCAGAGGTGGATAGTACTCAGTTACATTTACAACTTGAGTAACTTTTTAAATACATTGTACTCCATAGAGTATATTTACTGCACAATACTTTTGACGTTTACTTGAGTACTAATATTGTGAAGTAACTGTACTCTTACTTGAGTAACATTATTGGCTACTCTACCCACCTCTGATCATTTCCTCCATTAAGCCTCTTCCGATGGTCTTTTTGTCTTCAGGTCAATGACTAAATCTTGCAGACTCTGCTCCACCTGCCCCACATGAGGATTGAACACGAACAAGCAAAAACCAATGACAAACAGCTAAAAGTAGAAGAATTAATACATTGAGACCAGGTAAATATTAGTTAACTCATCCCATTTGGAGGCGGGAGATGAAACCTTGCACTCGGGGCCATGCTGGACTGGGTTACTCCCCTGCAGTGACAGCCTAATGTGCTTCTGCCTTTTCAAAATAGAAAGCCAACCTGCTGCAGTGATACTTAATCCCTGCTCGCTCAACCTTTGATATGGTTAGCCCACACCCATGGGCCCCACTCACACTCACGCACACGCACACACACACACACACACACAACAATATAAGCCGTCTTGGGGACTTCCATGTAAGGCTCAAAAATGCACAGGGCAAAACAAAGTGGCACCATAGACACACTACCATAACAGGAGTTTACCGCTTGGTCACTGCAAGCATTGAGACACTTTTAGTAATTCTTTCCAAAACAGAAACAAAGTGGAGAGTGGGTTGATAAACTGGAAGAGGGTGAGGGTGGCTGGATATGGCCCTGAGACAAACTGTTGATTTTACAACTACACATGTCCCAACATAGTCCTTCATCACAATACCACACACCATAGCTTTGCACACTGTAAAATGTGACTTTATTTCCATGGAGAACCCCAACTAAACCCATAGCTGCCTAGGGCCAATCTGATCCGTATTGCTGATGTTCCAGGACCATCATTCTAGTTGTTGTTCCAGGACCATCTTTTCTATGAACCGTCACCCTAACCATAGCACCCTAACATGGCCCTGACCCTGACCTTAACCAGTTAAAATCCTGCCAAAACCAACAGCTTTAATGTTGATCCTGGAACATTGTGATGTCCTGGAACATCAGCAACACGGCGAAATCAGATCAACCAGTTGCCTAGATAGGCTCTTTGTTTTAACGCAATCACCTTCTCTGTTTTATTAAAGTAAGTTGAGAGGGGAAAATTAATGGATTTGAATATTCATCCCACATAACTTTTGGCAATAATGAATCTTGTTCAATATAATGAAACATGTCCCAACACTGCAAATGTATGGACTAAAAATGTGCAAATGTATCTACAATAGTGTTTTTAGCTGTCTTTATATATATCTAAATCTATGTCTATCTCTTTATGTGTTGCCATAGATAAATACTTTCACTTTTGAGGGAGCATGCCCGCCCGCTGATTGCAGAGTTGTTCAGTGGTTTTCCTTTTTGATTGTTCTGATCATGTAAACAGATGTGATTTCTTGATAGTAGCAGCATTTAACCATTTCATATATCTGTGATATACGACCACCACAATGAAGAGCATGTTTCAGATTTTGTGTAAAAAGTTACTTGGGGTCACAGGGGTTAGTTTTCTCATGGTTCAAGGTTATCTTCTGTCTTTCACAATACTTTATAAGTGCAGCCAACATATGTTGAGATAGAATTAATCTAAAAGTCATGATTTACCCCCTTAAGACATCTCTGCACTGCAGCGATGGAGCACTCTCTAAGGGGATCCATAACCCTTGGATGTATGTGTTTATGTTTTGGGGCATTTTAGCAAGGAGGCCTCAGGGTGATGGTTTCTCAGCCCTGAGGTGATGGTGCTGGGGGAGACATTCACTACGGAAGACGCTTTGGGAGAGACTCTAAGGGTTATAACTCTAAGGGTTATAACTCTAAGGGAAAAGCCAAAGGAACAGTCAGCATTCTTTTAAACAAACTGTGGGGTAGGGCCCAGACAGAGGCAGGTCGCTGGAGATTAGGTTTGGGGGCAACAAGTAAATTTGCAATGCAGGTTATGAGTTTAATGCAGAAATAGAGAGCTGGGACCATAATGAAATGCTGACAATAATCAGACATTCATCTCATTCTCCTCCACCAGTGGGTCTCATATTATGTTACAGGTACCACTGGCGGTCCAGGGCTCTATTTTATTTGTATTCAACAGTCTTTTACAGTTCTGCTCTGGTAAAGGGGATTGAGTTGACTTAGTTCTGGTTTAGACACAATTAAAAATTGTAGGCTAATACAAGCCCAGATTCTCTGAGATGGTTTGAGAAGTTTGAGAACCACCTTTTATTATTCTATATGTTTTTAACCAGGACTAATTGAGGAATAAACCAAGAATACTCCAGGACCAAACAATGACTAAACAAGACTAAATCAAGCATATGCCAAACCAGGTCTAAACAAGGACTAAACCAAGAATACTCCAGGACAAAACTATGAAGAAATAAGAACTAAACCAGGTCTAAACCGGGACTGAACCACCCGCCCTATACTTTTATTACTCTACCTCTTTGATATTTTTTTACCATTCACCTGAACCCATCATGACAAAAAAAAATCAGGAAAGACTTGAACAAGGAAACACAAGGAAATGTAAATCTAATTAAAGAGGCCTGTTCTGTCTTGGTTTAACCATGAGACAATAAACAGACTTCCCATACATTCTCCATATATGCATGTGTATGTTTGAGTACACATGTGAGTGATAGGGACCACAGAGGGCAGCAGAAAGACGAGCTCATGTTTGTTTGTTCGTGGCTGTTTCTCAGGACCTTCACACCGGCATTAGACACACACTAACTGTTCCAGCAGAGGTCTGGTCTCAATACACTGTTCGAAAGCCCCCTATACGTGTGCACGTTTGAAAAGGTTGAAATAAAGGGCCATTGTATCCGGAATAGTGTCAGTACTGACAGCTGATAGCATGCTTTGGATTATGTGATTATTAAAAAAGTCTGTACTGTACTGTACTGTTCTTTTTTAGTTTGAGTTTATTTATTATTATTTTAGTTTATTTATGGTCACAACATCAAAACATCTCTCTCCATATATATGTGGGTACAAAAAACACTGGCATCTGACCCTTTGTGTTTGCCCCCCAACTACGGTTACACTCAAACGAATGCAATACATTCTCCATGATACCATTGTCAGTGTTAAATCTCTTCTGAGGTCAGTCTTGGCCTGCAGCAAAGAGCACCCATCTAAAGGGTCTTTTAATTGATGTTTGACTGTGTACGCTGGAATTAGAGAGCTTAAGTCAGGAAGGGACTTAATGCCGGCTTCAACATCTTCATTAACATCGCTTTGAAACATGACATTTCCCATCGCTGCCACGTGTAAGGACTAAATCAGGTCTAAATGAGGACTAAATCAGGTCTAAATGAGGACTAAATCAGGTCTAAACCAGGACTAAATTAGAACTAAATCAGGTCTAAACCAGGACTAAATCAGTTCTAAATAAGGACTAAATCAGGTCTAAACCAGGACTAAATCAGGTCTAAATGAGGACTAAATCAGGTCTAAATCAGGACTAAATCAGGTCTAAACCAGGACTAAATCAGATCTAAATCAGTTAGTCCTGAATCCACATCTGAATCAGAGAGGAATAAATTAGGAATACATCAGTTAACCAAATCTAATGGTATAAACCTGGACTAAAATAGGACTAAATTTAGGTCGAAACCAGGACTAAATCAGGTCAAAACCAGGACTAAATCAGGTCGAAACCAGGACTAAAATAGGACTAAACCAGGACTAAAATAGGACTAAACCAGGACTAAAATAGGACTAAACCAGGACTAAAATAGGACTAAACCAGGACTAAAATAGGACTAAACAGGAAGTCCCTGTCATTATGTTTGTGAAGTGTTTTGCAGCAGGTCTTACTCAAGAACTCCTGTCAGGGGCAAATGTATAAAAAGCTTATGAACCTCCAGTATAAGGTCACTCCAGAAGTGATGTTAATGCAAAAGCCTTTTTACATACGTCCTTCAGAATTTCTTTACCACACAGTGCAGCATTGTGGTCATACAAATCAAAACCTTTTTACATATCAAATAAACCAGGCATCAGGTCTAAACAAGAACTAAACCAAGACTGTCCAATTAATAAACCAATGTCTAAACAAGGACTAAACCAGGTCTATACAAGGACTAAATCAAGACTGTCCAATTAATAAACCAGGTCTAAACAAGGACTAAACCAACAATATGACAAACCAGGACTAAATTAGGAATTAACCAGGTCTAAACAAATACTCAGCCAAGAATGTCCAATTAGTAAAACCGGTCTAAACACAGACTAAATCAAGCATATGCCAAACTAGGACTAAATAAGGACTAAACCAGGTCTAAACAGGGACTAAACAAACAATGTGCAAGAACTAAACCAGAACTAAATTCGGAATTAAACAAGGCCTAAACTAGGTCTAAATAAAGACTAAACCAAAAATATAGACTAAAGAAAGGATCAACCAGGACTAAAACAAGAAAATAACCAGCCTAAACCAGGTCTAAACATGATCAGGAATGTTGAGGCAGAATCATTTTCTTCTCTTCAGTTTTCCAGAAAAAAACTTTTTTGCAGCTACAGTATTTCTTGCCTGCATCAAGGTGCACTGTCTCAAGGGTCAAATCCAAAAGCAGGGAGGGTGGTAGAACACTGGCCAAGCCTGTTGTGGTATTAGAGCGTGTTTTAGACTGGATGAGATATCACCATAAAAGGTAAAACCATCCTGCTCTCAACCTGCTTACTGTAAACAAATGGTGAAGGAAAGTGGGGCCAAGCGGTGCCATTCACAGAGGTACCTCCGCGTGGAGCCCAGACAGAGGCCACAGGCTCGGGTTAGACACTGGTCAGAGGAGAGAGTTTAGCAAGAGAGATTTATGGGTGATAAAAAAAAATGAGACAGTAGATAAGAAATAATATATAGATATGATGTCATTCTCAAACTGCAAGAACTAAACCAGGTCTAAACAAGGACTAAACCAACAGTATGCAAGGACTAAACAAGGTCTAAACAAGGACTAAACCAACAATATGCAAGAACTAAACCAGGTCTAAACAAGGACTAAACCAACAATATTCAAGAACTAAACCAGGTCTTAACAAGGACTAAACCAACAATATGCAAGAACTAAACCAGGTCTAAACAAGGACTAAACCAACAATATTCAAGAACTAAACCA
>JAVQKC010158871.1:0-13915 GCA_036025475.1 Philypnodon macrostomus
CCCCCCCCCCCCCCCCCCCCCCCCCCCCCCCCCCCCCCCCCCCCCCCATAAATCTGAATCTTGTCTTTGGGTGTATTTTTGAAGATATTCCCATCCTTTTAGGGGAATGGCTAAATCTAAAATATGTTGTTAAATGTAAAAAGTTCTTTGACAGAAACTTGTCACTGAACAGAACAGCCAACATTTCAGCCAGGTTTGTATTATTTTAGAGACAACATGATGCAACAAAGTGAAACAACTGGTGAAGACAAAGTGCTTTGAAAAAAGAGACAAACCATCCCCTAATATCAAAACTCTGTCCAAATGCCATCCTTCCTGACAAAATGCTATTCTGATAAACTGCCTGAAAGGATGGGAAATAGTTCCTATTTTATACATTGGGGATGATGTCTGAACGAGAGAACAGATTTCATGTGAATTTACCTGTATACACACATTTGAAGAGGGCAGGTGTAATTTAGGCCCTGACCGGCCCACACCAGACAGGAACTGATCATAAGAGACTGTGGGGTTCTGTCGTTCACTAGGATACATTTCACATCATTTCATCATGCTTAACTAGTGGCTCCATCCCCAGCTTTGACTGATCAAAAACATGCATTCAAATTTGTGCATTTTATCAGTCTATTTGCATCTGTACTATTCATACATATCTATCATATTAGCTACATATTAACTGTTGTTTTATTTCATTAAGGTGTGAAAAGTCCTTTTATAGATACAGTGCAACAGCAAGGCTAAATCCACCACACTGTAATGATAAGTGTGGCTGTATTTTTACACCTGTATATATACAGTCATTTTCCACTTTCCGCAGTTCTTTAATTGGTTCCAAATGGTAAAATTAGCTACAGGCTATGTCCAAAATGTAAAAAGGTCACTTATGTGTTAAAAGAAGAGCTAAATAAAAACCATTCATGTTTTTGCCTTGACGTAAAAAGTAGAACATAACCTATGCAGTCCTATACAGTATAAGGGTGGCTATTCTGTAGTACACTTCCGGTCATTGTCTGTCTCTCAAATTGCACAAGCCCTTAAACAAAAAATGCGGTCATTTCACTTTTTAATCAGTGCAATGGAAACTAGTCTTTTCTGTAGCACCTTATCATACAGTCCATCCTTGGGTCCTGTCAAAAAAGTGCTTATACATTTTTCTCTCACTCCTTCAGGAGCTCTAAGCCAATCGTGCTGTTTACTCTCAATCAAAGTCAAAGCTTAGAAAGTATTTTTCCTTGTGGAGCAGCTTCCCCGGTGTGACACCTGAACGATGTAGCGTGGCTGTGTGTCTGTGATACGCCAAGCCAATTTACAGGCTCTGCAGGAGCGCTGTCGCTTCTCATCACAGCTCACAACCACGGGACACTTCCTCTCAGTGTTCCCCTGCTCCCAGGCCTCTTTGCTTAAACCAGGACCACACTTTTTGGAAGTCACAAATGTGCTGTGTGCAGACTTTCCCTTTTTAGAAATGTCCTTAAGGATTTATAGACAACACTGCAAAAAACACTGTCTTTACAGTTGTCTTTTCTATTGTGGAGTTAAAAAATATACCAAAGATGGGGGGTTATTGTGTCCTTGAAATTCTCACCATAATAAAGTCCTCCTACAGTTCTCATTACACCCATCCTGTGTGACTTAATCATGTGGGCCTGCTAACACTAATTAATGTATAATGTGCTTGTATGGTCCTTCTCCAAGACAGCAAACATAATCGACACCAATGATACAGCAAGCCCTAGATACCCACTCATTTCCGATTCTCTGTTGTTAACTAATGATACTAATTAGCAAATTAGCCTTATTATATCCAGGACAGGAGACAATTTTAATTGAAGTCAGATTTATTAAAAAGACAAAAAGACCAATTCCTCAATTATATGCTGTAAAGACACAAAAGCCTCATTGTTGATGTGGAGCTGGGAGAGGCAGCGAGAGCGTTTGGCAGGTGAGCTTGCATCACATGAGAGGGAGGAGGGAGGAGGGAGGAAGGAGGAGGGAGGAGGGAGATGGAGAGGCAGCAGCAGGTTGTTTTGTTGTAGCCCATCGGCCCGGCGGCCAGCAGATGTCTTCATGCTCCTGGGTCTCTCCAATTGACTCATTTAGCCACAATACGCTACTGCTTGTTCTGCTGCTTCCTGCCGCTGTCATGGACTAATTACTGTTTTAATCACTGTGTATATCCCTCGCTCCACCCTCTCCCCTTAAAGACCCACTTACCTCCTAATCATAATGTTTAGACAGATAAACGTGCATATGAAGCCATACTGTAACCTGGTTGGGGCAAGTCAGGCCAACTGCAGTTTATAAGCAAAAAGAGTTCTGTAGATTCATTTTACATTTGAAATTGTCTTTATGTATTCATATAGGGACGCACTGATACCGATACTGGAGCCGATATAATGTATACTAATTATGAGCAGATAAATAATGTGGCATATTACATTATATTACATTGTCACAAATTACAAAAGTTAGACATTTTGATTGTCTTCTGGTCTTAGTTACATTTATATTTTAGGTTTAATATTTCTGATAATACAAAGTGTTTGCATTAGTATCGGTGAATATCAGGTATCGATCGATCCCCAAAGCCCAGATATCGAGATCGGCCTCTGGACTGAAAAGGCTAGATGGTTGTAAATCTAAACGTAACAATGAACAAACAAAAATTAAATCATGCTAAACTAGGACTCAACCAAGTCCATGAAATCAGTGCAAAACATTTAGTATTTAGATTATATAATGCTAAATTTGCCATACATTGGGTAGCAGTGTATGTAGTAACTACAAGCTTCCTATTATTTAAACAAAAATGTACACATACAAGGCAAGAACACACAATGTTTTGACAATCAAAACGAGCGATGACCTCTAAGTCACCTCAAAATCTCTAAGATCTTTAGAATGAATGAAGCGTCATTGGCCAGCTGTTAGCTCAGTTAGCTGTGGCCCAGGTCCATTAGGCCAGAGAAGTTAATAAGACATAAGACAGGCCAGACCCAAGTGAGTAATGAAGGTCATTGAGTCACTAAGCAGACAGAGTCCAGAGAAGAAAGCTCATATTTCAAACTGCCCACATAAAACCATCCTATAAATAGGCACAATTCTTTATTTCTAGCCAAAAAGAAGAACTATTATCTGTTTTTGCTGACTACATGCCAAAATACAACAATTAAGGGTTGGCCATTTGAGCTGATTTGTTAACACCTATGACTTCAAGATTTCATGTCTTCAGTGTTAAGTTTACTTGGGTTTTGTTGGTATGCCTCATAACTGCCTGTCCCCATCGCCTGTCTCACTCACCATCTTTCAAATGCCAGCCATTACACTGACAGAACTCTGAAGAAGGGCATTTCCCTCATTTGTGTTCTCAATCTGTTAATCACTGTTACCAAATTACATTAAAGCACATTTCCCATTAACCTTTTATTGTTCATCACATCATCAATGTGGTGACTTTAGAATCATGATATTGATTAGACTCATGATATTGATTGCAGGGTTTGACGTTAACGCTAGCCAACCTGCCAAATGCGTATGGATTTCCATTTTAGCTAGTAATACATTCTACATTTGTTTTAATGTCTAGTCCTGTTTTAGTTTATTTTGCTAATTGTAGATATACAGTAAATAGTTTATCAGAATAAAAAGGATTAGCCATTTACAAAGAATCAGCTGAAACATGCTAGCCTTTTTGACTAACTCGGGTGCATTTACATTTGTTTGAATGTTCATTAATGTACATTGTCCCTGGTTATCAAATACATTTAAAAAAGAAACATATATGTTGAAGACTACATGCAAAAATATATTATGCGTTAATGTCATACTATCCATGTTCATTGGTCAATGAACTTAAACAAATGAATGAATTTGTAGCTACTATAAGTCCTAACTGACTAGTAACATATGTGGACAGTGAGCAGAAAAGTTAATGTCAAGCCCTGTTGATAACCCTGTGGAGCACTATGGCTTTGGCTGTGTGACTCAAATGCCCTGCCTATGTGCTTCAGTTTGTGACCACACTATAAAACAGCCATTGTATAAAAGTGCAGTAAACAATAATGACTAGTGCTTGGGACACTTGTGATGCTGGCTCGCACATGCCTGTGTGCCTTTGAAGTGACACCATGACAACCGTATTGATGATAGCCTATTAAGTGGTGCTAGGACTTCTGGTGGGCTCCTCAGTGTAATGGGCCAACTATTGCTGGGTTTGTTTGTTCTTGAGTGAGGAAGACCATGTCGTTCCTACAGGGACTTTACATTAGTTCCATTGAGTGAGTCGACCATCTGCCCACCATTAACCCCAGAACCCTCCTTCTCTTTACAGGCTGGACAATTTGCTTAATATGGCCTATGGCGTAAAGAGGTAATTAAAAACTTCACCCAATGCCAGATGTCCATGTTGACTTAATGATTTTTTAATATTCTTTTCGTTGTGGTTATGATTTAGTTTTATGTTGCCTTGTATTTTTGCAGTCTCTTTGCGTTTGACAGTTTGTTCAAGGTCAACTGTATTTTTCATTTCTTTGATTTGTTTGGTTTTTGCCTCGTCAGTTTGAGTTGGTTTTCAAACTTTTCTGACACATTTTAGGTGTAAAAAAAGAGAAAACAGTTCTTTGTTTTCAGTGGTGATGAATTTGCTTTGTTTTGGTTTATGACGTGGTGGTGTGTTGTGTACTCAATGACTTTAGTTCTTGCTCCTATGTAGTTCTCTTATTTCAAAGGTGCATTCAGGTTCTCCTGCCTTGTCACATTATAAAGAAATACTAAACAATAGACTCTTTATGCAAACCTGAACATGTCAACTTGGTTTTTATGTAATTCTTCCTAAAATAGATGTTTAGAATGGCTTTACCATTAAAACTGTACAAAACCAATTATGCTATGTCATTTGTCATTTGAATTGTGCAAAATGATAAATTTGCTTTATGTATGAGATAATACTGTAATACTGTATGAGAACATTAACCTATCTAGGGACAAAAAACGGAAATTAGCCTTTGGCAAGAATCTGACATAGTTACATATCATATGTATATGTTCATTAATATGTACTGTCCCTGTTTTAACAATAAATAAATAACTACATGTTTTGGCAGCATTAGCACTAGCTACAAGGTGTATAAGGTGTTTGTCTAGCACACAGATGAGGCTGGATGAACCTGAATCCCTGCTGGAAACAGGAAACTGTTTCAGTGCAGACAGATCCAGCTTTGCTCGGCACTGCTCTGCTCCAGCTCCTCTCGCCTCCATGTTTCATTTTGCTTTCCAGCTGCCATAGTTGTTACATAAGCCCAAGCAGCAGCCACTATACTGATAGATGTTTCATGTGCTGACAATGCCATATTGCATGTGCAGACAGAGGGGATGTTATCAGTGAGAAGCATCAAAGCACACTTCCCTAATAAGATGAGTATTACCACAAAGTGTAGTATTTGACATTAGCTAAAACAGCTCCTTCTCATGAATCTTGTTTATAATTTGTTGTGTCTGGAGCAGTCATGCAGAGTACTGTCTATCACTTTATTACTTTCTAGTGATGTTGTGGTATTATACTAGGCCAGAGAAAAGGTGTAAAGAGCTGGAAATTGTTGGCTTTTGAAAGGACAGAATAGATATCTGGTCAGCCACACTGTTGCTATGCAACCTCAGGTCTGGTCTGGAACATTGGTTAGTGTTTGGACCCGCTCTGATGGGTACAGCGGCATGTACGTTTACCCACAGTGCTCTCACACATATAGAGAGACAATCATCCTCACAGTGCTAGCTAACCTCCAAACTGCCCCCTGCGTACTTGCATGCCCCCCATTCTCCTGCTCTTGCATACCAATTTGTGGAGCACAGCAGGAGCGGCCTGAAAGCAGCTGAGCATGTCAGACAAGGCCTTGATGTGATGAGGCCAGTAAAAATTCCTTTATGCTAGAGAACATTTTGAATTCATCTTAACTAGACTCACAATCCATGTAGGCATAGGAAGAAACCTGTGTTAGAGGACCACTTAAACCATACTAATAAACCTAGTTCACAGTTAAAATGAATGTGTTGTCATCCAGATAGAAGAGGCCTTTTGCACCATCATCACATTGTAAATATAGTATAGCTACAACAATGTAGCAATGTAGTAACTGCTCTCATGATATATAAAAGCAGAAAGCCCTCGAAGCCAAAGTCATCCACCCTGTTCTTGTCTGATGGTCCTCATAAGGAACAAAGGCCAGCAGCAGCCTGTGCATGACCAAAGTCACACAGGAAGGTCGTAGTGACTGCTGGCCATATATAGTTGCTGGAAAAAAGGAGGGTAGGCGCCTGAGCAGCGAACAGCGGCGCTATCGATTGGTGCCACAAGCGCTGACTAGAAGAGAACAGAACAGGCTGCAGACTGCACCAGGAGTGGGAGGAATACACTTTGTCCCTAATGCCACTGGGCTGTAAAGTGCTTCCATTTTCCATTTAGCTTGTTCCCCGTGCCCTCCACCCTCTTCCCTTAAGAAACCAGCATACTCTCAGACAGCTGCAACAAAGTGGAAATCTCAATTAAAGCATACCCAATAATGCCCATAGTTGTTTCACTGAAGAGAGGTGGCATAAGAAATGAACCTTTTTATCTCATTTAGCTTTTATTTAAAAAGTGGGGGTATTTTTCTCTCCTTTTTCCATCCCTTAGAGCAGAAAGACAATTAAGTGAAGTGAACTGAGGATTTAAATCATTCACATCTCATGAAAAAGGAGCAGATTAGGAAGTGAATGAGAACAGATTTAGCAGGATGGTGCATGATCTTTGATGAATTTTCCACCAATGATTTAATTTGCCAGTTTCCTGCAATTTAGCCACTAAAAGAGCCACTCAAGGACACAAAAAAGTTAATAAAAAAAGTCGTCTACATCTCCTTCAGCAAAAATACAGCTCAGTGCGACACATTGTCGTCACTCGCAACAGGAGGGCTTTCAGAAGTGAGGGGCTCAGAGGGGATTTAGCAGGAGCCTAGCAGACACCCACATACAGCTACCAACATACATGCACAGAACAAACAGCTGTGCATGCACCCTAAGTCATTTGTTATTTGCTCTGAAGATCAGTGACTGGGCTGGCCCTACTCAATGTAAATATATATTCAATCAGGCTAGATATGGCTGCAGACAAGGCTAGGTAGGTTTTGCAGTTGTTCATTGTATGTACTATAGAAACTGATTTTTTACATTGTAGATTAAACATACTATATTTTCTTTTTCTTTCTCGCAGGTTCTCACCCATCACCATAGACAGCATGACTAGCCTGGTGGGCATGAACATCCCAGGCCACACGGGAACTGGCTGGTGCATTTTTGTGTACAACCTGTCCCCGGATTCAGACGAGAGTGTGCTGTGGCAGCTCTTCGGCCCGTTTGGCGCCGTCAACAATGTCAAGGTGATCCGTGACTTCAACACCAACAAGTGCAAAGGCTTCGGTTTTGTCACCATGACGAATTACGACGAGGCGGCCATGGCCATTGCCAGTCTCAACGGCTACAGGTTGGGCGATCGCGTCTTGCAAGTCTCCTTCAAGACTAACAAGACACACAAGTCCTGAACTCTGACCGGTACGAGCTTCAAAAATTGAACCCCCAACCTCCACCCATTCCTTAGGCCCTTCCACTACCACACTGTAACAGCCATCCAACACTGCAAAACTCCAACGGGAACACACAACCAACAAACCAACCAATTGAACTCCATATGGCTTATATTATAACTTTGGACCTATAAGCCAATGTTGCCTAAGTATTACAAAAATGATGAAAATGTTCATAAGTTTTTGAAGCTCCTGTTATAATGCAGGCTTCTCTTTGTTGTATATTCTGTTTGTTGTGGTTGTTCTTAATGATTTTCCTCTTAAGTGTAAAACAGTAGCAAACCCCTGTATTCCCTTATTTCAGAGAATGTCCTTTTTAGATCAAATCCTTTTCTCTGTCTTGATTCAGGATTTGTTTTGCTTTTGTAAATCCGGATCCACTGTCGTTAGTACTCTTTACCTCCCTGTTGGTGAACGGGAGGGGGCTCTTTTATAAATTAGTCAACCATCAGTCATTTTTATTGTGTATTTAAACTTCCCCTTATCGACTCGAGGACGGGACTCTGCCATCCCGCTAACTCTAATGTAGAAAAAATGAATTTCTAACATGTCTTTGTTTTGTATCGCAAACAAAACATTGTGTCTTTCCTCACGGGTTCGGGGAGATGGGGCGCGGGGGGATGGGTTAGCTTTCCTGATGACACGTTCAGTAATTTAAGAAGAAATATTATAACACTGTTGCCAAAGAGAAGATCTCTTTGCTTGGAAAAAAAAAACGTGTTTAGAAAAAAAGATAAAAAATAAAGAGAAATAAGATCTATTTTTATAAATGATAATTAAAAGAATAATATTGAAGAATTTTTACAAGAATCTGGATTTGAAAAAAGAGAAAAATATTTTGACTGGCTAACTATGGGGGACAGGGCGGGAAGGGGTGGGGGGGACACCACCTTGTCTTGTCGTTCTGCCGTGGTACTTTATAGGATAAACGCTCAGTTTGTTTTTTGGAGAATCCAAGATGGCAGCGATTTTTTAGACAGATAGTTTTGTGACAAAGGGAGGTGAACCAGAGGCAGGTGATTTTGGTAATTTTTCGTGTACTAGTGCGTAATTATTCAACAGCGATACCCAAAAGGGAAGGGAGAGGGGTCTTTCCAAGGCCTAACCATCGTTATAGTCCAGAGCCCAAAGCAAGACTTTGTTCACTCGTTTTCCTGTTTGTCAGTCGATATTAAATCTCAGTAAATACATTTAGATGTACTGCATTGGGACAGCATATTCAACCCTCTAATTCATTTACTTTGTTGTGTTTAAAAAGTTACATTTGAAAAGAACTTCCTTTTAGCGATCAACAGTAGGTGCTATACTACATTACTCACATATCTTAAATATCCAAGTTTGTTGTTCTATGTGTTGTTTAAAGAAAAAATACTTCAATGTTGGCATTGAATTGAGCTGCTGTTCTTTGTTGAATATTCATCTTTTGTGGGCCCAAAATCTGGTGAGACCATACCTTTGCTGAAGACCAGATGATTGAGGAGGGCCTTGTAGAATCACTGAACTATACTTTGAGTTTTTCTCAGTTTGGCTTGCTGACTTTTCAGTTCCTTGCTGAGCGTGAAACGTTTGTCTAAACCTAATGATGATTAGCTAGTTCTGTTAGTCTATCTATGACAACTGTGTCTTTATTTGCTGTGTACAAATAGATGATATATACATATATATAGTCTACATTTGTTTTACAATATCTACTGTACTATCTAAGTTGTCACTGTTCTTTTCTTTGAGCTTGTCTTTTTCATATGACAACTTATTATGAAGTGGTGGTTCAGTTACTTAGAAAACTTGTGAGGAAACTGTTCAATTGTTGTCATGTTGCTTGTGGAGAAAAAAAAAGATTTGGATCAACTTTGAGTTTACTTCCGCGGCAAAAGAAACAAAGCTTCAAATATGACTGTATTTGTTGATTTATGATGAGATTATTTATTTTTCTATTTATTTGTATTTATTCTCTATTTATGACTTGATTAATTTATGTGTGTATATTTATGTATTTATTTTGTTAATTGTCTGTGTATTTGCGTAATTCTGGTACAGGGAGGGGGGCGTTTCTGAGCAAAAGGGAACAAAGCGACTAGTGGAGATGCTCTTCCAGTAGTCCACTGCACTGAGAGAACTTTTAGTACGTTTGTGCTTTGTACCAATATATCAAAATGACCATATAAAAAATCTAAAATTCAAGAAAACTGAAAAAAATGTCTGGAGGGTTGGGGGACGCTCTTCCCTTATTACTAGAAACAGTTACTCGCTATGCATAACCTAGTTAATAGTTCAATTTGCTATTGCTTTTTTCTTGTCTTGTTAAAATTATATCTTAAGATCTTTTTCAATAAAGTTTAGTCTTAATAGAATGTTATAAACAGTTGTTCTGGTTCAATATAACCTGTGATAAGTTTGTGTAGTTTTAAAAAAGCCACTTCGTCCACACCCTCCCTCCACTTACTACCGCTTTGTGATGAAACTTTATGCAAAATGTGGGTCTGAAAGCATTCTTTTTCAGTTTTCTATATTTCACATTAAGCTCTATGAAAACTTTAAAGGGAGCAAATGCCCATTGTTATTTGAGGGTCATTCATTGCACTGGACTAAAGTTGATCACTTAAGAGTCAAAGCATATTTTTTAAAAATGTCATCATGTTTTCAAAAGACCTACCAACAAATCTTTAAAAGTGACAAATTATTACCATTGCACACCAACTGTTCTTTACAGCAGTTGGTAAATATAGAAGGTATAAAAAAGGATCGTACCAATTCTATATTTTATATACTCGAATATGATATATATATATTATATATTTTGAATGGTATAGGTGAGGGAATGGTTACAGAAGTTAATATAGAGAATTGGAGTTTTTGTTTGTTGTTAAGACTTGAAAACATGAAAGAGGTGCATCTCAGACACCTCTGTACTCCATTCAACACCTATGTCTGACAAACCGGGTCATGTGACACTCGTCAAACAGTGTGACCTGTACAGTCATCCAACCATAACCCACCATAACCCACCAAACGACCAACATAAACCACCAAACCACGAGCATAAGCCACCAAACCATCACCATAACCTACCAGACGGCCACCATAAACCACGAAACGACCACCATAACCCACCATAACCCACCAAACGACCAACATAAACCACCAAACTACGACCATAACCCACCAAACAACTACAATAACCCACCAAACGACCACCATAAACCACCAAACTATGACCATAACCAACCAAACGACCACCATAACCCACCAAAAGACAACCATAAGCCACCAAACTACAAACACAACCCACCAAACTACAACCATAACCCACCAAACTACCACCATAACCCACCAAACTACGAGCAGACCCTCATGCTCCCCGCGGTCGGGAGCAGGATTATGCAACGACCCCAGTAGAATGTTTTTTGGCTGTTTCCTGTATGTGTATGTATGACCTCTGTGTGTGTGTGTCTGTGCTCCATATGCTCACATATACACACAGTAGTATATGTGTGTCTCCTCTGAGTGAATGGATGGGCGTCTGAACATGGGGCTGTCACCTCACTCTAGGCCCTGCCCCCTATGGCTCACCATCTCCCTGTAGCGCCTTATTGTGGCAGTCTGCCGTAAGTACAACTCAGCCAGTAGTGGAGGAAGGAAGGTGAACAGAGGAACTCGGCTCTTCTTATCCTTATTGTCAGATTTCTGTTTTTTTCCTCCTGAGATGTGTTTGTTTACTATCTGAAAAATCTATAAACAAAATCGTTTAAAAGACAAAAAAGAGGTTAAAAAATGTTGACGGGCCCCTCGACCGCGGCCCTCTCTACTCTCTCCTGCTTATGTTATATTACTTAACAATTATCAATGATGATTATTATGATTATTATTGCTATTATTCTTAGTATTCTTATTCTTATTATTATATCCAATTACTGCGATGAATGACTTCATGTTATCCTTGCTAGTTTAGGTCATTTCTGAAACTGGAAACAAAAATAAAAAATCTTGCTGTAAATGTTTGTTTTTTCTTTTTCATAAAAATGTTGTGTTTGAATTATTTGTACTTTTGAATGTTGGGACAATAAAATGAGGTGTTAAGAGTTTCTGGTGCTTCTTTGTGATGGATCAAACAGCACATTAACATCAACATCTATATTTAGACTCGATTAAATAGAAGTCAGTAACATACAACACTATGAAACATGTTGTAAAGGCAAAGTACATCACGTGATCCCTTTTTGTAAAATGAAGAGCCGCTCATAAAAAAGTTAAAATATGTATTACAATAAAACAACTCACAACAACAGAGGAGCTCAGCATTATTTCTATCATGTGGTTATTTGGTAAATACTAGTACAACAGTATGTCACACAAAAATCTATATTTAACAGTTTGTATTATTGTATAATGTATAAATATAAATTCACAACAACTTTCACATGACACTGATGACAAAGCACTAATGTGCTGAGCTGAGCTGAGGTACTGCTATAGAAGGGGGTGACTGTGAGACTAACACTGGCCCCTCTGTCTCCGCCAAACATACTCTCTGCCATGGTAAAAATAAAATAATAAAATCATGTCATCACAAAGGCATACTGAACAAGTTATATTTTGTATCTATGATAACTACATATAGATGAGCAATGCAGAAAATAAAATAACTCTAATGATGCAATAGCTACATGTTTTCCTTATGTTAATCCAAATGTAATTTCAGGCCAAGTTTTAAACATGTCTGAAAGTGATACGTGATGGGGGATATGAAATGATCAGATGCAGTAAGGGGCCGTGAAAGACAATGTGTAAAATGGAGTTGTTGGGTTGAATATGGCTGCCTTCACACCACACTCTGTCACCAGGTGCGACCATATGATTCTGCCTCTCAGCTTCTATATAAACCACTTCAGTGTGAGGCTGGGTGAGAGCTGATCACACCCAACGTTGGGTGTGAATGTCAGCATCCTGCCGTGCTGCCATTTCACAGCACAAGGCGCACAGTCGGGTATGTATCATTTCATAAGGAGATATGTGATTGGGACAAAGCTTATACATTAAAAACAGTATAAAAGAACACCTCCCCTCAGGCCTGTGGGCTGAAGCAGTTCTGTTCATGCCAAGAACCACCTCTAAGAATGTTTGGCTCTCCAATTTAAACAAAACAAAGTCTAAACCACTGAAACTGCAATAGGGTCCTGAGTACGTATAAAGCTTGAGTGCCACAGCGACATAACTATTGTAGGCTTTACGACGTTTATTCTCCCAGATAAAACAAACATACCGGTTTATTAACAGAGCTGCTCACTCATGATTACATGGTCCATTTCATTTTGTGTTTCAGCCTTCAACACACTTCTCAAACTGAACCCACAGGAATAATTACCAACTTTGTATGAAGGCACACAAAGAATGCCAAGTATTTATTTGAATAAAAATAAAGTTAGGGGTAATTTCCCCCTGCAACACTTTTACTCAATTATTCAGGTCATAAACTAAACAAAATGTAGTGAATAGATTCAGGCAGCTCTTGTGAAGTTTGATGAACAATAATAGCATTGTCTTTGTTTTAATTACGCTTACCGCTCACTTTATTAGATATTAGCTACACCTATTGTACAACACAATCACTAATGAACCAATCACATGGCAGAAACTCAATGCATTTACCATTATTTCAGTAGGCTATGTTTTATATAAAAGAAAGGATACTCAGGAATCATAGAAATAACTCATTCTATTAAAACAAAATGTAGGGAACAAAATAAGACTTTTCAAGCTCAGACTAGCTCTTTCCCTTTTGAGCCTGATGTCTGCTAGTTTTTCTTTCTCTGGCTGTTTCCATACCTGATGTAAAATATAGACAAATGTGAAGTGGAGAAAAAAGTAAAACATTTCTGTGTTTGGATTATGATGCTTTTTTCACAAAAGGTTAACGTCAGCCATTTGCCTTCAACTCTGAGAATATGGGTCAATACCTTCTAACTTTCAACTTTTGTTTATTTATCATATACAGGTTCAACAAAAGGTTAACAATGCAATGAAATGCTTTGGATCAGAAGAACCGTTAAACTCGCTAAGATTGTCAAGAAGTACTAGTAGCATGCAATAATATTACATGGTAAAAAAGTGTTTGCAAAAAAGAGATAAGTAACAATATAATAAACATATAATAAAAAATAAGTACAATAAAAATACAAAGGTGCGGGTAGGGTTAAATAAGGTGTAAGTAGAGTATTTCACAGGTGGTAAAATTACTTCAAATGCATTTCTTATTGCACATGATATAGTATTGCGCAGGTAGTAAGTAGCGTTGACAGTGAGGT